>JADLZN010009336.1:0-43409 GCA_018155175.1 Sinocyclocheilus anophthalmus | reverse complement strand
TTTGTTCTTTTTTTCTTTTCTTTTTTTTTGACTTTTTGTGTTTGACCTTTGTTACACTTCTTATCTCAATACCCTTAATGAGGGACATTCACTTTTACACGGGGACTAAAACAAGAAAATAACAAACAAATTAAATTGAATACAAATCTAATTTATTTAGCCCCCATTTGATCGGCTTGTGTTGGTATAATTGTTAATCTCCAAAATGGGAAACAATCCACAGTTGCTCACTCTTATTCTTCATTTTCTCATCTCAAGTGTATCTCCGACAATCTGGCATCATGTCTATACTCTTGAACTCTCTCTGCTCTCATACTCCTTTACTCTGTTAATCTTTCCAGCTTTCACCCATATAGAGCGGATGAGATTAAGGGATTGTTGACACCAAACAAACAGATTACTCGGTCAAATGTTTGTATAACATGGACACTCTCTTCACAGTTGTATAAGCATCATCCTTAATAAAAATAACATCTGTGTTTTGTTTACATTTTTTTTTTTTGAGTATGACCCAGACACACACACAACCCATCAACCCCCACACACACACACACACACACACACACACACAGACCGACAGACAGTCCAGATAATAGACCAGACAGACGACACAACACACACACCACACAAACCACACACACACACACACACACATACACACACACAGACAACACACACATCACACACACAGACAGACAACACACACACACACACACACACCACACACAACAGACAGACAGTCACATATCGATACAGACAGACAGACACACACATCACACAACACACAGATAGAATACAGCATACCACACACACACACACACACACCACGATAGAAAGAAGACAGACACACACACACACACACACACACACACACTACCACACACAAACACACAGACAGACATACACACACCCACACACACACACCACACACACACACAGACACACACATTCCACATAATAGATAGACAGAACGACAGACAGACACCCACACACCACACACACACACACACCACACACACACAACCAAGACAACATACAGACAGACAGACAGAGAGACAGACCGACAGACAGACAGACAGAAAGACAGACACACACACACACACACAGACAGAAAGACAGACAGATTAAACAACGACAGACAGACAGACACACACACCACACCACACACACACACACACACACAACACACAACAAACACACACACAACACACAACACACACACAACACACACACAAAACACACACAACACACACACACAACACAACACAACACAACACAACACACACACAACACACACACCACACACACACACACAGACAGACAGACACACACACACACACACACACACACACACAGACAGACAGACACAGATAGACAGACAGACAGACAGACACACAGACAGACAGATAGGCAGACACACCAGACAGAGTCAGACAGACAGACAGACAGACATACAAACAGACAGACAGACAGACAGACAGACTGACTGACATATAGATGATAGATATTAGACAGACAGATAGACAGACAGATGGATCCACCTATCATTGGTCATTATCTCAAAATAAGCATTATGCCTTAAGTTAGTGTGGTCCTGACCTCTATGTATGCGATCTCATTGCTAGCGTCTCTTATTGGAGGATGCCAGTCTTTAGGAGGCTTTACAACATGCTTTCCATCAGTAACGAACCACAGCAGTCGTGGCCAGCCTGTAAAAACATACATACACATTATACCCGAGGCGAAGAAACAGCACCATTAAATAAAGATGAAGTAGGGCTGGACGATATGGCCAACATTTATATCACAATATATTTCTTAATTTCGGTCGATACGATATAAGTCCGATATCGATATGAACACTATTTAAAACAGCCTTGTAAAAACAACACAGATGTCTGTACCTACAAACTTATGAAGAATTAATTTGCCAAGTCTATGAAACCTACTCCTATAAAACTACATAATATTTTAGAAATAAAAAAATGGTACAAATAAATGAATGTTCACCTTTTATTTGTATTTAGCCTTCATACAAACAAGACATGTGAAATCACTGTCAAATAAATCTCAGACTCTCCTTATTAATATTATATATTTACTTCCAAACTATAGGCAAACATACCGTAAAGTTTGGGATCAGTAAGATTTTTAAGGTTTTTTAAAGAATTCTCTTCTGCTCACCAAGCCTCCATTTATTTGATCCAAAATACAGCAAAAACATTAATATTATTACAATACGTTTATTACTATTTAAAAATAACTATTTCCTATTTTGGAAATTTTTTTTGTTTTTTTTATAATGTAATTTATTGTGATTTCAAAGCTCAATTTTTAGCATCATTACTCCAGTCACGTGATCCTTCAGAAATCCTTCTAATATCTGATTTTCTGCTCAAAAAAACATTTATTATTATGATGAAACAGCGTAGAATTTTTTCCAGCTTTCTTTGATGAATAGAAAGCTCAGAATAACAGCATTTATTTGAAATAGAAGTCTTTTGTAACATTATAATTGTCTTTATCATCACTTTTGATCAATTAAAGCATCCTTGCTAAATAAAATTATTAATTTCTATAACCACCCCCCCCCCCCCCCCCCCCCCAAATCAATTAACTGACTCCAGCTTTTGAAATGCATGGTGTATCATGTACAAAAGCTTGTTATTTCAGATAAAGCTGCTGAAATCTTTGTCTCTTCTATTCATCAAAAAATCCGAAAAAAAATTCACTCTCAACTGTTTTCAATATTTGATATCAGCAATCAGCATATTAGATGCTTTCTGGATCATTTGAACACTGACTACTGAGTAGGCCTAAATGATGCTTAAATCCAGCTTTGCTCACAATGAATTAATTACATTTTTAAATATATTCAAACAAAAACAGTTATTTTGAATAGTAAAATTATTTCAAAATTTTACTGTTTTTGCTGTACTTTGTATTAAATAAATGCAGGTTTGGTGAGCAGAAGATAATTCTTTAAAAAAAAACATTAAAAATCTTGCTGTTAAAAAACTTTTGACTGGTAGTGTAGGCTGCTTATTCTTATAGATTGAAACAAATGTTCTTCAGCCAGGATAAAGAGTATGAAAAGTAGCTCTATTGCGCAGAAACAAACAAAAAATTAAGCAACAACAAAAGCGTTGCTGGAGACGGGTTTATTATTGAAAATGCAAACTGCTTGTCTGCCAGCAGGAGGCGCAGTGAGAGCGGTAGAAACAACGGTTTCTCCAGTAACGGCTGTAAACAAATCAGCTCCGCTCGTGAACACTTCTTTATTAGATAAAATAAAAATCCCATCAAAACTTTTCTGAAGACAGTCGGTTCCCTTCAGAGATACATTCATGTAAAACACCTGCGCTGCAGTTTGATTTTAAAAGGTGCAGTGCTCATGTTTATTCAACGAAGTCAAACGCCACAAATAAATCAATGTATGGGAAACACTGGTAATGTATATTGAGATATCAGAAATTTGTTTAAAAATCGTATCAACGTTATTGAAAAAAATTATATCGCGATACATATTGATATTGAATTATTGTCCAGCCCTAAGATGAAGTAACTGGCTTGTACGGATCACCCACCCTTAAAAGTGACAACTTCTCCGGTCTGTGCTTTGGGCAGACCCTTCTGACAGGCATCAGTGGTCAGGGCCAGAGTGACCCCACAGCTGCCCAACAGAAACCCCACCTGCTGACTGCCTGCATCCTGATGAGAGGAGACACAGACAGTCATCAATACAACTCCGATCTGCAGTCCACTCACTCCCTCTCCGCCTTTCATCAGACGGTCTGCAATAACACAGTCACAATAACACAGCACTAAGGCATCGTGTGTGTTATTGTGTCCTTCATTTTAAAGGATTAGCTGTCTCCATCAGGACCATCGGCACTATTAATCAAATGGAACACGCTTCAAAGCAGCACAGAGACAGCTAATGATACCTTTAGATAGAAGACATTCAGGTCATTTACAGAAGAGAAAACCCCAAGGAGTGACTGGTTATTCATACATGCTCACATACTCACAATATCAATGCATACTGACATTTTTAAGAAAACAGCACTTATCATTTGACTGCCAGTATACAAGTTATGCTCATACCATACAGTGGTTTGAGTTTTGGAAATTAAAAGCTTTTTTTCAAGGACAATGCTGAGATGTGAGGAGATCAGGGTGTCATATTGTGTCTTTTCCTGTAGGGGGCTCTATTGTGATTGAAATCTATGCTAGTGTGCTGGTGTAATGCTGATTAATACCTTTCGAGTGAGTGGCACTTCTATGGGCACAGGCACCAGCTCCGCTAGAAGGCATGCATAAAACGCCACCATAAACATCACAGGATCATTGTTGGGGAACACAAGTGCAACCTGTGGAGATACACAACTGATTTATTTACACCTCTAGCATTAATGTTGTTTACTGCTACTGTTTGTGTATTACTTCTTTTATTCTGGGCCTGTTACACTTGGTATTAACGTCGTCCATCACTGGATACGTCAAGTTGTGTCCGAAATGGTTTATTGGAATTTTCTTTCTCCTTTATACTACAAAATAACTTAGAATTGTGCATAAGTATACAAATTGGGACATACTAACAGCTTAGCCTACTAGTTTGTTTGATTAGCTAGAACATGACATTATGGTAACATGCTATGTCTTTGATCAGTCACTGAGGAACAGGATAGGATTCTGCAGGGGAATGGGATCTTGCAGGACAGAATGGACAGTTAATGCAAGATGTAAACGGATGTGAATGTGCATGATAAGGACACTCACTCTGTCTCCAGGTCGTAGTAGTGGTTCATTCCTGGTGCTCAGTTTGTTCAGCAGTGTATACGCAAGTTTCTGACTCCGCGTCCACAACTTCCCTACGGAAACATATTTACAAAAACACACATTCAAGCCTGCACTGTCTGTTCACTTACAGTATGAATGAGAGTTCATTCAGCATTTCAAATGAGTACACTAGCAATATACACAGATAAAAAAACAGTCAAACATATAGATTACCCCCTATGATAAACATGGTTCTTTGAAATGTACCATTTACAGATTTCAAGTTACCATATTTAAAATGTAATAAGAAGTGTAACTATTTCAGTGAATTTATTAAATTAATGTAACTGATTACATTTGATTCTTGATTACGGTCTACTTTCTAATGAAATGTTGTCAACTGTGAATCATGTTGAACATTTAAAGCAAGCAGGGTAACCTAACAGGAGCACTCAACACGATTACTTTCAGACTTTCAAAATCTTCACACTTGAATGACGAATGATCAAATTGTAGTTAAAGCACAGCCCCCACAAATCAGACTTGTAGCACCTCTTTTCCTGTGGTTCGTTCTGAGTTACAGATTTAAGATCCATTTAATAGCTAACAGTATGGATACTGTCTTTTTGAATCGAATCTTTTCATACTATGACAGGAAAACACTGGCTCTTACAATCTTTTGAAAAAACAAACGAATCTTAACAATAAGTCGCATTTACAGAAAACCATAACAATCCTTGTCCTAAACTCCTGAAACATTGGGTCTCATATTTTTCACAGCAATCAGCATTTGGGAAAGCGAAATCAATCAAATCTTTATTGTAATATTTAACATTTTCATAAGTAACTGTAAATTAATTACACATTTTTCCCAGTAACTGTAACTGATTACAGTTACACTTATTTTGTAATTAAACTACGTAACGCCGTTACATGTAACTAGTTACTCCCAACACTGAGTATAATAAAGTCATGTACTTTTGAACAGACTGAATACAATTACATATGCACTACAAAGTAGTGTAGTTCAGGAAACAGGAGTATACATGTAAATTGTTGCATTTAATTCAATGGGAGGTTCCACTGTACCATATGTTAGTGTGTAGATGGGTTTGCCGGCGTTGTCCAGTGCGGTGAGGCAGGGGCTTTTAGGTTGTGTGGTGCCCCAGCGCTGTAAAGAGGCCAGTAATGACGGAGGCCAGTTAGTGACCACCCCCAGCGGCTCCCCATTCAGGGGTCTCATCTCACCCCCCTCAGGCTTCGGCTGGTTTGGATCTGGATGCTGGACTGTAGATGACAGGAAATCATGTCAGAGACAGACATGTAGATCTGCTGCTGCTTGTGTGTTTAATACAACACTGAAGTAGTATATACGGTACCCTATGTGGTTTGTCTTATGCAAATATACATTATTACAGATTATATATAAACGTATACTTACCGATACTAAGACATTTAGTCAGTGTAATTAAAAATCGATTATTTTCCACCTATGAAATGTATTATTGTATTGCGTGCTTATTGAAATCACTACCAAGTTGAGTCTTCTGCCTATATACAGTGTTCAAAATCAGTAATTTATATGGTTCCATGATAGATGCTGCCTTACACTGTAAGCAGCTCACTGGGTTTTGGAGCAGAGTTTATGTGAGAGTGATTTTAAATGTCACTGAGCATCTCAGGGTGACTTATGCATCCCGAGGATGAAATGTGACACGGCTTTAAATAGATTTGATTGATTTTGTGCGTCTGGAACAGAAAGAGAAAGAAAAGCAGAGAGCAAGAGAGAGAGAGACAGAATATAAAGTGAAGATGCTGCTGCTAAGAGAATACGAAAGTGTATTTCTCAGCATATTTTTAAGAAACGTAAGAAATGACTGACTGAACAAAGAGAGAAAAAGGAAAGTAGAGATAGATTCAGAGGGGTTCTCAAACTTTAATAACCTGTCAATTTGTGGATCACTGTACTGTCACTGGACAGTGTATATAACAACAATAATAAAATAAGAGTTTATCCCCATAATGCAGGAACACATAAAAGGCTGAATAATTTGAAGGATGGCATACATGAGTACACAAAGATAATGCAAGTAAATGCAATATGCAGTTTTTAAATGATGATTTCATATATTAAGGGAAAAAAGCTGTCCAAACCTGCTTGGCCCTACGTGAAAAATTAATTGCCCCTTCCTGTTAAATCATGGAAGAACTGTGATTAACCACATTATTTTAGAAAAGTTGAGTTAAATTTCACTAGCCATTTCCAGATGCATTCAACCCTTCACAGTGACACACCACACATCAGGCAGAAATAACTCATATTATTAATATGGCTGCCTCATTCAAATATGTTGTTTTGTGTTATTTTCCTGTCTCCTGGTTCAGTAGCTTCTTCTAAAAAAAGCAGTTTTTGACTAAATAGCAAAAGGTTATGAGTAAGGATATTCAATGTCAGTGTAAATGCCAATTCACATTTTTGTTTTCATAGAAGCCTTCATGTTTTCATAGAACCCTTTTGTGAGATGAAAGTAAATATATATATGGCGATGGAGGGCTCGAGTGTGAAACATGGCTCAAGTTTTAAAGTTCCTCCAAAATACTAAAACTAATTTTTACATTCTCTGAAGGAAATGTGATTGGTGTCTGTCCTCGCTATCATGATGTGGCGGTTTCGTTACAAAAGAGCTCAATTTCAAGTCTCTACAATATTTTGTTCTTAGCATCTTAGCTGAGGTCACTACTTTAATGTCAATATATGCAAAAAAGCTATTGTTTAGTAGTAATAGTACAGCTCTCTTCAGTAAGCCAAATAATTTCAATTTCATGATCATGAAATCCTATAGCATATAAAGGGTGCATTATACTTTGTCTTTTATGAACTTCCTTGCTAGCGTCCCTCTGTCTTGTTTACTTGAATACACATCATTGCTTATGTTGCACAAGTGCCCACTACTGGCAGAACCATTGCAATGGGTTGAATTGAAACGCCCTTGATCGCTTGTAATCTGCTATGGCGTATGGAGTGTGTCACAGTCATGTTGTATTGTGGTATATGGAGCTCCCTGAAGTGTTCATATAAAAAGACTCGGGTTGAGGGTATGTCAATGCAAACTTCCTTTGCACACCACTTGACTTGATCAAAATGGCTGTGGGAATTCCCCAAGGTAAAGTGAGTTTGTATCTAAAAGTGAAGTGGAACACACTCCTAGACAGGTGGAGCTGGAGGAGGTAGAGGGTTTCAGAGGACCACACTGCAGGACTACATTACAGCGAACACTTAACCAGACTATTTAAATGTTGAGCAAGCAAGCTCATTAGCTGAGCAGAGACTAAACAGCATTTAGTAAATTATGTGAATGCTAGCAGAGTTTCATGGCGGAATTAGATATTTGTAGATATATCAACCTACCGTCCAAAAGTTCCTCAAAATCATCAACAAAGAACTCTCGTAAAGGGGGTCTCTTTGGCCTTTTCAGAGTGTTTAGGAGCTGCTGAATCTTAGAGGACACTCGACTGTTGACTGGAACGCCTTTAGACAGAGATAGTGTCAGGAGAAGATAGGACAAAGAAAAAGAGAGAAAGATGGAGAGGATGAGATAAAAAAAAAGCAGGGGAAGGTCACTGTGAAAGGATGGTGGGGTTTCACACAACAACCTGTCAGTCAATGTAAGGCTGTATGCCCATGGGGTTGGTTAAGATGGTACTGAGCATGCTCAGTAGAGACACCTGACCCAGAGCATCAAAGACTCCTTGACTCTGATTGAGGCAGCTGGACTCGTGCTGCCTAGCAACAAGCCGCTACCCAGCCACCCATCTCATCAACCATTCATGAGCTTTCTTCTGAAAGAGTCCATCTGATCATGGATCATTTAGGATTACTATAGTTTAAATAGATTAAAACTCCATTCACATGAAACACAGGGACAAAAGATGCAATGAATAAGTTAATACATGTTAAACAATATCACAGTATCACATGAGCAGCAGGGTCGTTCTACAAAACGTTACAAACCATGCATAAAATATTTTTACATGAAATGAAGAAAAATGTATTAAAAATATATAAATCATCAAAACACTGATGGAGATTTAGGCAGATTAAGTAATAACAAAAATAATCCAATTAAAATTGAGGGCCAAAAGTCAAATAATGTATTGACGTCCTTTAGAAGAACCTATTTTTAGAAGACATTTGTGCAAAGAAATAATGATGATGATTATGATTTATTGATATTATTATTATTACAGTGATTTCTTGGTGTTACTGTCTTTAGTTTTACCAATAGGGATGTAAAATGGATACATTGTTCATTACAAAATGTATTTAATAATTACATTTCTTGTCCAAAATACATTTAAAATGGTGATTGCTGATCTTTCATAAGTATAATTCTGAATATAGCAAACAGTCACAGAAACACCACAAAATCACCCATGTGTAATGAAGAAAAAAAAAAGCTCTGTAATTTATAGTGTAATAATTATGCTACATTGCCCAACATTTTTTTTTTGAGGAACATTTCTCTGCTGGTTTATAACAATTAAAATAGAATCACCCATTAAATGTTTCTATTGAGGTAAACATAGGCCTTCACATGATAGTTAAGAGAGAACAGAACCAAACATCAAGACACAACGATCATCTTCACATGATGAATCTATTCTTTCATTTCTCTGTTAAATGTCTGTCTGTGAATTCCACCGAGAGATGGCTGTGTCATGTATATATGCATGACTGAGATGCTCTCTGACATTCCATTGTCATGAGACACCTGAGCCTCAGCCGCTGTCTGTCTGCCCCTCATCTCTGTCTGCATCTCACACGCACTCACAGACCGTGCTCAAGTACCCAGAATGCACTGCAGGACCTGAGGAAGCCAATTACTGTAACAGCTCCTCAAAACACACAAGAATAAATCCTCTCATGTGAGGATAACCACAACATAACTACTGATATCCTGCCTCATAAATGTCCATAAGCCATATTAACCTTATTAAACATAATAATCACACACTATCACTACCATGATACTGTGGCTAATGTGCAACACTATTCAGCCAAGCTTGTATTCGTCAACAAAAAATTACTACTTTTGAACATGGTGCCATTATAACACCATGTTTTGTTTAACATCTACTATTGTAGCACTACGGTATTCTTTGCAGTACCATGTAAGTACCAATGTACTGTAAGGTTATCAGTCTGTAGGCCTGCAATGATATACAGTATCAAAGTACCCAATGCTATTCTATGGCCATAATTATTTCAATTTAACTAAATGTTTGACTAAAAGTATCTTTTGTAGAGTGCATATCATATAAAAATGTAACACAAATCACAGAGCATAGCATAACCTAGTTGTTAAAAGCAAGGACCATTTGTCTAATTATCTCTTCACACATTTACTTAAATACAAACTTTCCCTTGTGGAAAAAGAAGTGCACTTAACTGTAGAGAATGTTTCATTTCAGTCCAAATTATATAAAAACCAACAACTGATAATATAAGATAATGAAAAAATTGTACTTAAGTGTACTTAAGTGGAACATATGTTTCTTAACACCCTTAAGTACACTTTGTAATAATGTCAAATGAAAGGTTTTAAAGTAAATTTAAATAATTCTCTTTTATCTTCTGTCCTGCTTTCCAGTACACTTATTCTGATGTTGACTAACATACTAAGCACATGTAAAGTACTGCTTATAATTTGAACTGTTTGTGTCAGTATTAAATATTATATCCAGGTAATGTATTTTTAAAAAGGTCTACATTTATCTTCAACGTTACAAAATGTGTATTACGAATAGATTTTAAATACATGACACAAGTTCCAAGAGATAACATTTAGTATTTAAGTGTCAATAAATGCTTGTCAGATGTTGTTCTTAGAGTTATACTTACGTGCATTTTTTATATAAATGTAGACTAGTAACTTTTTTAATTTCATGGAATCAACAGGCATTAAGCATCCGAAAACATTACATTCATTTCACACTTAAGTATGTTCTTTCTGTAATAAGTACTCTTTAAAAGTATGCAAAAATTTACTTTCTCTTTCACAAAAGATCAACACAAACACATCTAAAACATTCTTAGTCCCAAATATTTCTAGACAATTCGGTTGTATCTTGTCATAATGCGAAATCTATAAATAAGCGCTGCGAAAAGACCTTGAAAGAATAATTAAACGACATTAAAAAGACAAAGAGACACATTAGGAGGAAATACTTTTCTTATGATAGTAATTTCCAAAAATGACATAGTGGACAAGTTAAGCAGACAGCGTTTAACACAGAGGTCACAGCTGACACAGATGCACAGAGACACCAGGAGGAGGGGCAGATTGAAATAAACATGTATAAATACCATCCATGGCCTCCCCATCTCCCCTGTCAGTGCCTGAAGAAGAGAAAACGTGAATAAACATGCACGTTCATGACAGCATGCTGCTTCGACAGAGTTGAGGTGACTCAAATTGGCAATGCAGACATAATCTTCTGTCTGGGGTGGAAACAAATCGAATTATTTTTGTTGCTATTAGTTTTGTTGTGTTTAACCATAACTAAACATTCATCCAAGAACTAATACACCACAGCTGATGTATAGTTGTGATGTTCAGCTCTATGTCTTAAAGGGACAGTACACCTAAAAAAAAAAAACTTGACGATTCATCATCTATATACCCTATTCAACTCAAAAAGTTTATGATTTTTCCCTTAGTGGAACATAAAAGGACATACAGTGAAATTGTGACAAAAACGCACAATAAGTTCATACATCTCACAAAGCATATTTTGAGCATTATAAAGCCAAATGATAGCTAAAAAAGTTACCTTTCATCTCAATTCACAACTGACCCTTCGCAAAGACCCGCCCCCCTTTGTTACTGTTGCTATGTCTGACAAGCCATACCGCACTCAAACTACACACCATGCTCTCACGCAGTGAAAAATACATTGTGGAGCAAAGATGAAACTGACAAAACGCCGACAGACAAAACATAGCAGGTTACTTTAGGTATGAAACAAAGTCTCAGCTTTTAAATTTTGTCATTTTTTTAAGAAATTCAAACAATAAATACCATTTTGCGGCTCTTTAATGTGTCGTGACAGATCGCTGTAGCATCTCACTTTAAGTGGCACGTGAACTAATCATCTTTTCATAATTCATATTTACTAGTTATAGCACAAAATAAACATGAATGACATCAAGGTATTTTATTTCTACCGCGGAAAGACATCAATACACACCATTTTAAAGTTTAAGTCCACCAAAGTCTCTCCTGTCTGATTTGTTGAAAAAATGGCGGATTTGGCGTTATGATTGGTCAGATCACCTGTGCCTTTTAATACGCCCCTCTGGCCAGGATTTTTATATTTTTATATTGCCATGACACTGTAGAAGAAAAAAGAAATGGGTGGAAACGAAACTGCATACAAACTTTTTTTGTGTGTGTGTATTATCAACACACTAGGGGTGAATGTGTGGAAGAGTAAATGAGACTATATTTTACAGTGACATGCAGGTGAGTAGATGATGACAGACTTTTCCTTTTTTTAGTGAACTATTCCTACGAAAGAGCATGCTGATGACATGATACTGTCTGGCTTGAACAAGCAGAATCATACACAAACAGGCAAAATATCCCACTCTTTTTTTCAATAGATAACTGTAAAAACAATGATCCAGAATGTTGGATAAGTCAACTTTATATGTATGTGTGCTAAGCATTTTTAGCTTCGAATCTCAATCGCTAAACACAAATCAGTCAGCTTGAACTTCTAGACGCAGTAGTGTTGAGAGTTCTGTGGAGAGATGACACGATATTCCCTCTTTCTTACAGGAAAGAGACGTGTGAGACAGGAAGATGCTCTGCTGTTGTGGTGACAGCAGGCTGAAGCTTTAGGGGACTCACCATCGGCGGTCTCCATGACGCTGGTGTGTGTGTATCCACGTGGAAGCCCTCGCACTGATGCCACCTGCGGACGCTCCGCATGCACCGAGCGCTCCGACAGGCCTGTCACATCCGGGGGTGCACTGTGGTTGTCTGTCATGAGGTGCCAAAGGTCAAAGGTGAGTGGAGGTCAAAGTATAATAATGCATGATGGACTGCTCTGTGATCAAACCCATGATAAATTACAAAATTGATCATATATTTAAGAAGCTGCACAGGATTTGCCTGCCATAAAATCTCATTGGTCCAAAATTCAACTCTATATAGCTCAACAATGACGACAACAACATGGAATTAAACATCAAATATGTTCTGATTCCATGTGATGATTAATGTCTGTCTTATTCTAAACGCCCAACAGAAGAGCTTTATAGTCTTTTATAAACAAGTGATTTCCACACTATTAACCAACAAGCAGCTGTTTTGCATTTAATCTTCCCTCTTACAGCTGGGTTTGTCTGGCAGGCCACTTTAAAACAGTGGACCCACAGAGCGGCTCTGACACTGTGTGAAATCTGAGGTTATTTACAGTGAGCGCCCAGGGCCAGCTCGAAGGGCAGAAAGGCAGAAAAAGAGGGTGAAAGAAAGAGGAGGAGATGAGAGAAAGGGAGAGATAAGGGGAATGCAAATGTTTATAAGCAGAACTCTGTAAAGAGCAGAGCAGCTGAGTAAAGTGATTGTGTTCTGCAGTTATGGTGTTACTCACTCTCATGCCGTTCAAAACTTATATAAAGTAAGAGTTTTTATTCTGTTCCAGTTTATACATTGTAAGCAAACATCGATGAGGGGCTGTCAAGATCAAAACACAAAAAAGCACCAGAAAAGTATTCAATTTGACTCTGCAATCTTTAAAATGTACAAACATGAATGAGGTTTGAGGCCATCTGTTCTTCCCGCAAAACAAACATGTATGATTTCAGAAAGACTTTAAAAGTAAAAAAAAAAAAAGGTAGCTCTGGTTGCTAAACCTTTGTTGTAAAAAATTTAAAAAAAAAATGGAATCAACATTTTAAGCTTTACATTTATGGTAAAAAGGGTTTCATTTTTAATAAGGGTTTAATATTTAATTAACTGAAATAATGGTAATACACCAAATTACAAAAATCTTTTTTTGTAAGTATTATTTATTTATTTAATTAAATTTTTTACGTAATATACTGCCACTGAACTTTAAAATGCTAAAGACAAAGTTGAATCAAAGCTCATCATAAGTAAGTTTTCCACAAGCTTAGGTAAATATTAATATACAGAAGTTGCACAATGTCATGAAACTAAGAGGAAACATAAATGTGAGCAGTCAAACTGATGTTCTGGGAATGTCAGTGTACAGTTCTTTTCACTCTCAACAACTATACATTTAACAGTATTTTACTGTAAAATTACATGTCCCCGTGAATGTTTTACAGTTTTTCACTGTATAGAGTAACGGAACTTACAGTTAACCAACTGACATGCTTTTACTATAGCATTTTTACAGTCTTTTACTGTTAGAATGATGCTTTTTTACAATGTTGGAATATAGTTATAGTTCATATAGTTAAATATAGTTATAAACATAGTTATGTGGACTACTTTTATGATACTTTCATGGTGCCTTTTGTCATGTTTAGAGCTTGATCTCCATTTACTTTTATTATATTGAACACAGCAGCAGGAACATTCTTCAAAACATCTCTTTTTTGTTTCCCTATAAAACAAACGTCATAGCTTGAAACGATATGAGGGTGAGTACTGCATGAGATATTCCTTTAACAGGATTCATTAACAGCGAAGGTTGCCAAAAATTATTTTACAGCAGTACTGGAACCTGCTCAGATCTTTTGTTTCCCTGTCAAACTAACAAGGCCAACGGTGGCTTTATCTGCACGGATTGGCTTCAGGACCCTAAAGATATGCCAGTACAGCGAAAAAAAAAAAGTTAAATTAAAAACCAACCATGCACCATGAAAGCATGCAGCCAGAACATTAAAAACCATGATTTTAGCATTACCGTAAGCAGCATCAGAGCAGTAAAGTGTTCACTGTGCTATAAACATTAGCAGTGTGTAAGCATGTCATGCGCAAATGGGCAACTATAGAGATGAACGTAAGATCTGTTCTTTTGTTTTTAAGGCACTGAGCTGTAACAGAAACATTGATGATGATTTTGCACTTAGGAGTAAGACAGTTAATCTCATTTAAAGGAACAGTTCACCCAGAGATCGAAAGCCTGTCTTAATTTACCCACATCATTTACTGTAAATCCTGTAAGACTTTCTCTTTTCCATAGAACGTAAAAAAGGAATAGAACAAAACATTTTAGAACAATATCCTGGCTGCTGAATTTATTTGACAGCTTTGTGTCAGTAACAGACCAAACTTTAAGTCATTATTTAACTTTATCTCACATCAAAAATATTACATGGCTTCAGAAGACTTGAAAAATAGGCCATAAGTCTGTTCTGAGGATATGAGGAGAGGTTAGTTGGAGTGGTGAGTACTGACCTAGCTGTGTGTGAGCCATGAGGTCGGCCAGTACGGTTGCGGCTGAAGCAGAGGTGGTGTTTGTGGCGTGATGGGGTCTTCCTCCGGGGTGGGAGGAGGTGGAGGATGCAGACGATGAGGTGGAGGAGCCCTGGATGACTCTGTTAAACCAGTGCTCTACGCTAGGATGTGCCTGGTATGGAGACGAGGAGGCGATCCGTCCCTGCCGGCGCAGCGAACCTTCGTCTTCTGATGCGGAGGAGGTGTCTGGGAGGTCAAGAACAAGAGGACTAATGGTTAGGTGGAACCGTTTTATTTCAATGTCATTTTAAAAAATTGTGAAACAGAGAATTTATAAAACAGCGATTTATGGAACTGAGAAAGTATCTGAAATTGAAGCCATACTGGATCAAATAAACCTAAAAATGGTCATTTGTCTTATGAGGAAATTAATTATCTAATGAAGCCAAGTATGTAGTTGATAGGATGTTCTCGGCGGCCACTTACTAGTCCAAGTCAAAATGTCATTTTGCTCTGTACTTTAATATAAGTTTACATTTACTTACAGGTTAAATTGTAAGTCTGATTACATGGAAAATAATAACACTGAGGTTTCATAGTCTCAGAAATTGCATTTTGTTTATGTTGAGCCATGCTGAATATATTACAAGTTATCAGTTTTAAGATCAAGCGATCCATGAAAACAAAGTATGTGTACTTTAGTATACCATCTTATCGTGGGTATAGTGTAGCAATAGCCAACAATACATTGTATGGGTCAAAATTATCGATTTTTCTTTTATGCCAAAAATCATTAGGATATTAAGTAAAGATCATGTTCCATGAAGATATTTATTACATTTCCTACTGTAAATATATCAAAACTTAATTTCTGATTAGTAATATGCATCGATAAGAACTTAGTTTGGACAAATTAAGGTTATTTTCTCAGGAATTTTGATTTGTTTTGCACCCATCGATTTCAGATTATTCAATAGATGTAGTCTATTTTATATATTTATAACAAACCATACTCAATGGAGAGCTTATTTTCAGCTTTCAGATGATGTTACATCTGTCTTTTCGAGAATTGACCCTTAGACTGGTTTTGTGGTCCAAGGGGCCCATATTTTAATAGTATACAAATACTAAAATCACACTGGATGTAACTGTACATATTCAAAAGTTACATTCATGCTAATGATTTTTTAATTGTTATATTAACACAGATCAACATCACAGCCTGAAAAACATAATGAAAAATATGCTCTGGTACACTCGTAATATCTTTAAAGTTTGCTTTGACTATAGCTTGCAGATCTTTCGAACCTCTCCATTTAACTAGTTGGAAATATGAAAACATTATAGACGCACTTGGTTGATAACGATTAGTCTGATTATCCCTTCATAGCTTAAGACTCAACACTCAATGCAATTACAATAACTAGGTCTTACCATTACTCTAACCCATCGAAAAATAAATAAACTCTTCATCTTGCACCACGAAAATAGAAATGAACTAACATACTTCAAGTGGCCTCAAAAGTTAAAGGAAAATGTCAATGTCCATGTTAGCTACTCAAAGTTTGGATTATTTTGTTTTGGCCCCATGTCTTTTAATAACTTGCATTGTGGATGCATGAAGTCAGTTCTCCTCAAATAAACATTAACTATCAACATGATCCACTAAAATTTCATAACCAATGTCAAATTACTTTCTATCATCCCTTTGAACAGTATAATTATTATTCTATCGTTTCAGAGCTGACAATCTTAATTTTATTTTTAAATTAAGCTTTAAAAATACTTTTTTGGAACCACTGTGCTGTAAAAAGTCTTTATAACAGAAAAATAAAAGCTATATTCAAAGCATCCATCATAAACTTCAGAAGGACTAATATATGATTGTTATGGAAGAGAAAGCAAAGAGCGTTTGTTCTCAGTCCAGACTAAAATATCACTTTGATGAGAACTGCCGGGGGTTAAGCTGGAAAATACATATGATGATGTAATGCTCATGTGGTCAGAAACGAAGCATGCGAGGCCTGCAGTTATGGTAACACACATGACTACATCATTCCCCCTATTATAAATACATTATAAACGTAATGCCACAGAGAATAACAGATGTCCGCCAATTAATGAATAAAATATGTCAAATAGCTAAACCATCTGTACTATTTCATCTCGCATAAGGCATCTTCTGCTGGGATTTAAAAAGTGTAACAACAATGAGAAAAAGAACCCAGTGAATTCATGATCAACTAACTCTATTAGAAAAGTAAACTGTAATGATCATTAGGCTGCATTACCACTAATGAGCTGGTGTTTTTCTAGTTAATTTACTATTTAATTTACTTAATTTGAGACTTCAGTGTAAATTCATAGTATTTTTTTTTATTGTCCACCAGGCCAGAAGTCTTATTGTCAACAAGTCACTTACTTTAATGTTTGTAACAAAAACATGAGTTACATAATGAAGTGTAAAACTCCCATGTCATACTACTAGCATGTAATACTATATTATGTAAATACATTTTTAATACATTCCATAAAATAAAATATAAAAAAACAACAACATCCAAACACATTAGAGTAAAATTGCACAACCCAAGTTTATTGTATTTTTCACCATTAAACAGCTTAGACGTGCACAGAATTTAATCGAGAAAAGGGACAAATTAATGCATAAAAAGACAAAAGAGAGAGAGATTGACTGACAAGAAGCCTGTAGGTGGTAGCAGATTCATTTAACATTAATTATGCAATTAATCACCCACAGGGAGCAATTACTAGAGCTCAGCTCCTGATGAGCAGTGGAGGGACTCCTGCGAGCTGAATATGATAAAGACTGGAGGTGAATGGGGTGGAAGATCTGAAGATTTTTGTCGCATCAATGTCTGAAATGACAATTGTCAGCAGCAGAAGGAGGAACAGCTTTAAACAGTGGTCTGTGAGGTTAAGTTAACTTGAAAAGTACAGACAACAGAACATGAAATCAAGTTATATGTCAACTGTAATAAAATAAAATATAGTGCAATGTATAATCATGAAATATAAAAACATGTTTCTGAAGAACTTCTGAAAAGAAATTGAGTCGGATTAGGTACATTTCTATTTAAGCCTACTTGAGATGAAACTCCATTTGTCACATTTATTGGGGATTTTCACCTTTTCACCACTACAGAAAGATGAGACATGACTTCAAAAGCAGCGCAGAAACAATGTAATAAACAGGCAGAAACCAAAATGTAGTTCAAATTCTACATTTGATTTCTTCTCATTAATTTGAAGAGAATCCTTTGGCTGCCAGGAATGGGCCCACTCCTTGCCACTAAAAACAGAAGGGATTTTTTTATTTATGTACTGGGCGTTTCCAATAAACAAACATTTTAACAAGTTTGAAGCACACATCATTACAGAACATGTCTTTTATAAGCATAACAGTTTTATTTTCCATGAAGGACCGCCACCATTTGCGAAACAAAACAAAACAGATTAATAAGAAATTATTGTAGCAAAAACAAATAAAAAAGATTAACAAAGATAAAGTAAATTAATAATGCCTACATTAATTGATAAAGCAGAAAAACAGAAGAATACATACCATATTGGACAGGGCTCCCAGTCAACCAATATTTCGGCTTTGCCCTATAAGAAAATAAAAAAAAGAATAGATTAAAACACACACTCATTCCATTCTTAGCATAAGGCTATTATGTTTGGTTACAGGCATTGAGTTTCACTGATACAATATACAGTGGGTCATTGTTGGTATTTACAGCAAGTGATCATGATTTTTTCAGTACAAGCTCCTTCCTAATCTGTAATTCAAAAAGACTAAACACATAAAAAAGTATCTGCCTAACAGTTACTGTATGTATTGCCAACACACAAGCAAGTTTCCAAATCATATATTACACTTTGCATACTGTCTACACTATGCATTTCTTTTATGACTGTCTAACCTTTCTCACTCTTTCTCTTACTACACTCCTGATGGGGAAAGCCTCTAGACGAGTGTGATAGGAGCAATCTGTGAACATCAAAAACATGTTTCACATATTTCTTAGAGTAGGAACAAAATACACACAACTCTGCAGACTTTCAGTAGTGACCAGACCTGCAAGGATGACAAGTGTTGTTTATCACTAATTACAAATTGAAGCAGGTTTAACTTGTACCATGGAACCGAACTTAAGAACAGAGGCGGACAGTGAAGTATTTTTACTCAGCTGTAAAAGTAATTTTCAAGTGTCAGTACTTTATCAGAGTGTTTTCCTTTAGAAACATAGCAATGTCAACACACTGATAGAAGCATCGATCATTGCATTTACATGGACTTACTCTTTTGTGGCTTTTTCCTCATAGGCATATGCCTTGGTCCCTCTGTGGGATACAAGATTACAGCTGAGTCATATATACACAGGGGGAAAAAAACATTAAAAAAGGGACAAAATGCACTTTGTAATGTCTTTTCAACATACTGGAAATACAGTCACAGACAAAAATAAAAATATTGGCATCCCTGGATTTCTGTCAGATAAATGCACTACTTCTCCCTGAAACTTGTTGCAATTACAAATTGTTTGCGTTGGAACAACACAAAAAAGCAGAGGAAATGCATACAAGTACATCTCCAGACATCTTAATGTTCCTGTTTCCACTGTGCACAACACTGTCAAGAAGTTTACAGCCCATGGCACTGTAGCTAATATACCTGGATGTGGACGAATGAGAAAAATTGAAGAAAGATTGCAAAGAAGGATTGATCAGAGTGGATAAAGAACCTCGGTAAACTTCCAAATAAATTGAAGTTGACCTGCAGGCACAGGGTACAACAGTCAAGTTGACCTAATTAATGCAGCCAAACAATCCTTTAACGGATTTGAATTATAGAAATGTGGTTGCTTGTGAGGGTAAAGCAGGTTAAAGAGATGGGTCTTTAATCTAGATTTAAACTGACAGAGTGTGTCTGCCTCCTGAACAGAGTTAGGTAGATTATTCCAGAGTTTATTCCAGAGTTTGTTAAATAGAAAAAGGATCTGGCGCCTGCAGTTGTCACAACAGTGACAGCTTGCACTATCCATTGCTATCTGAATAAAAAGGGACGCTATGGTAAGAGACCCAGAAGGACCCCGCTGCTGACACAGAAGCAAAAATCCAGATTGGAGTTTGCCAAGAGTTTTTTGGGGTAAAGCACATCATTGTACTATCTTCAGAAAATGAAATGAGGCCTTCAAAAGAAAATAACACTGTCCCTCAGTCAAACATGGTGGAGGTTCACTGATATTTTGGGGTTGCTTTGCTGCCTCAGGCACTGGATGTCTTGACTGTGTGCATGGCATTATGAAATCTGAAAACTAACAAAGAATTCTAGGGCGCAATGTAGGGCCCAGTGTCAGAAAGCTGGGTCTCCGTCAGAGGTCATGGGTCTTAAAGTAGGACAATGACTCAAAGCATGTTTAAAAAAACACCCAAATATGGTTTAAGACAAAGCACTGGAAGGTTTAAGTGGCCAGAAATGAGTCCAGATCAAAATCCCATAGAGCACCTGTCTATAGATCTCAAGAAGAAACCCTTAAAATCTGAAAGACCTGGAGCAGTTAGCAAAAGAAGAGTGGTCCAAAATTCTAGGAGAGAGCTGTAAGAAACCCACTGATGGTTACAGGAAGCGATTGATTTCAGTTACTGTTTCCAAAGGATGTGCAACTAAATATTAAGATGAGGGCGTCAATTTTGTCCAGTACAATTTTGGAGATTTGTGTATAATGTCTCAGATTTGGCTTTTTTTCTTCTGCTTTTTTGTGTTGTTCCAATGCAAAAATTTTTGATTGCAACAAGTTTCTGGTAGAAGTAGTGAATTTATTATCTGACAGAAATGCAGGGGTGGCAATATTTTTGTCCATGAGTGTATGTGTCCCAGGTGCATCTAGAGACCCCCAAAATATGAGAAAAGGCCATCCTCTCTCTTATAGTAAATATGTGTGCAAACACGCTGTTTATATTTGGCTCCACATTTTACATTACATGCAGGCTCATTAGAATAGTAACCATAGTAGGCTTCTAGAAGGCTCCATCTAAAATGGCTTGTTTCTGACAAACAATTAACTGAGTGCCTGCATAAAGGCCCAGTATAAGATAAACAATGATTTTTTGTAACTGTGGATCACGCAAAATTACTCTAGTGGAGTATCAGAATACAAATATAGAACTTGAAATGAGCATAATAGGTCTCCTTTAAATTTAATTGAATTCCTTAAGAAAATCTGTTTGACTAATGAGCTATGGTAATCCATAGTTACCAGAAACACCAATAATTACCCTAGAAACATTATTTACATACCTGACGTTTTCTTTTTGTAACTGAGATCAACTGTGCCCATGGCTGACCCTGTGAAGACAGCAGTGGGTTTTGAGAAAGAAAATTACTCATATACCAAATAAAGCTTAAACATATTATTTCAAATACATCAAGATTACAACATCACACAAGCGCAGCAGTACATGTACTAATAGGCATAAAGTACATGCATTTTTTTGCGCGATTGAACTAGGGTTGATTCATTAACCCCACGTGTTTTGTTTTCTTGCTTATGCCCATACTGTTTGTGATAATCACAATTTGTTTTAACACGTGCTGATCCTTTGCTGACTTGTTCAGGGAACACATGGTTGGGTAAATGGTTGTGTGGCATAGCCAGATATAAATATCAAAATAGCCTTGTCGAAGGTCTGTAATAAGCAGTGGCCTTTTCCACCATATTAACATTGGCCGCTACCATCGGGAGTGTGTACCAGTAGAATACAATTGAGTCCATAAAAGTTTGACACACCGCCGAGGGACCGACTTATGCAGCTGAACCAGCAGTGAACTAACGTTAGGGAGCTGAAGAGCCTGAAGTGACACCATGGTTGCTGTATTTATTTATTTATTTTGTTTCAGAGGGAATTTGTTAATAATGTTCGGTGTTTTCATATGTGAATAAGACAATGAGGTAGGAGTTTGATATGGTTAGTGCACCAGCAGTAGTCAGACAGAAACACCAGCAGTAGTTAGACAGACAGTAGTCAGCTCTGTCTGACTACTGCTGGTGCACTAACCAGATCAAACTCCTACCTCATGTCTCATTCACATCTATGAAAACAACGAACATTATTAACAAATGTGTTTTGGGGGAGTTACTTTGGTGCGAGCCCTGATAGGATTTTTTTTCAGTTGGATACTTTCAAAATCTAGCTACTCTGGCTGGTTTCTCTAACATTGCCTATCCAAGCTTTAACAGCATAACAACAATGCCCCTGACATATAAGTGGACGAAAACAAAAAAACCATAGGAATAGTACTTTCAGCATTCGATTAGTATTTTTTTTGTATTCATGATAGACTCACAAAATTCATTCCAACACCCCTAGTGCAGATAGATATCATCTAATTATGTAATTTCAGATGGACTTCTCTTGCAGATTATCCATAGAAATTGAGAAACTTGTATAGCATGACATGTTTGAGTTATTTTCCCCTACTTGGCATTATGCGTCCTGCAACGTGACTATTTCACATGCACACATTGCAATGTCGATGCTAAAAATATATATAATGCGCCCTTTTGCCGAGTTCACACTGCACGATTTTAGGCCAATGTTTCACTCGCCGACAGGTTTTCCGAAATCACAGATAAATGCCCGAAATCGGAGGCAAATCAGTGCTCGTTCAAGCGAGAGACAATCACGCAGTGTGAATTATCAAAGACACGATCTGAGGGAATCGCCGATGCGTCGCCGACGCCTGTGAAATATTTGGCATGCTAAATATTTGGAGCTGTTGGCGATTCACAATCACGCAGTGTGCATTGATTTCTGACTGAAAACTACATCGGGGATGACCTACAGCCAATCAGAGACCAAGATACAGGGCAACGGGAAGTTCGGGAGGAGTTAGACACAAATATCAGTATTTTAATAGATATATGAACAAATTATTTCATACAGAAACAAGCACAAACATTTGCTTGACCAGCCACAACATCAGCATAACAGTTACTGCAAAATTATTTACCTCCAACTCTCTTTGCAGAACACCCAATCCCTGTTCCCTGCATCTCCCTCCTGCATAATCTGCTTTTCTTTTTCTCCTTGTAGCTGGAAATCAGCTCACATATAGCTATATATATATTTATTTTTAAAATAATTACAGTCTTGCTCGCGAGAACTCAGGTCTGACGCACGTGTGTTTTCGCGTTATTTCCTTATCACTTCTCGAAACGTAGTTTGCGGACCAGACAGAACTGTCGGCGATTCTTCCTATTGTGAAGTCATGCAGTGTGAAACCCCCTGTCGCCGATCCATCGTGCAATGTGAACACAGCAGCAACTGAATGCTACTCCAGATAGTCACGCAGTGTGAAAACAACGGCGATACGATGAGTTTGAAAATCGTGCACTGTGAACTCGGCATTACCTGCATAAAGCAATATGTGGGAAAAAAACACTAGAAGTCGAGTAACGTTAAGGTAACCCATGGTTCAAATACTTCAAGCCTTTACAAATTTCAACTGAAACTCTTTAAATCTCTCATTACCTTGTACCTCCATAGTGTTCATCTGCTCCGCCTGCCCCTCCATAATGGTCGCCTGCTCTACTGTAGTGCTCATCTGCTCCACCTGCTCCACTGTAGCGCTCATCTGCTCCACCTGTCCCTCCGTGATGCTCATCTGCTCCACCTGCTCTACTGTAGTGCTCATCTGCTCCACCTGCCCCTCCGTGATGCTCATCTGCTCCACCTGCTCCACTGTAGTGCTCATCTGCTCCACCTGCTCCACTGTAGTGCTCATCCGCTCCACCTGCTCCACTGTAGTGCTCATCTGCTCCACCTGTCCCTCCGTGATGCTCATCTGCTCCACCAGCATGTTCCTTGTCTCTTCCACCTGTGTGGTCCTCACCTCCTCCCGGCTGCTTGTGTTCTCCAATGGGTCACAGGGTGTGAGGTGCAGCGTAATCAGCTGATCATCATTGCCACTGGAATCCTGGTTCCAACCTGTGCAAGTTAAACAAGTGTTATGTTTTGCTTACTTAAAACAGGTGCAGTTCAAACTCATGGTTAACCTCTATATTTGACGTGTTAATCTATTTGAATCGTTCAATCCAATTTAGTAGGTTTGTGGGTGCCAAACTGCAAATGTGGTAAGCTGGAATTTGACATACATGTGTTGTGCTCTTTTCATCATCCCCAAACGCTTGCCTCTTTTGGGTGTGAATAAGACAATGTTTAAGGGATGGTTCCCCAAAAAACGAATTTCAGTAATCAAACGAAAAAAAAAAGAAAAAAAAGAAAATAAACAGTCATAGTTCCTCATCCCCAAATTTTGTGGAATTACTTTCAAACTTCACAATACTATGCAGAGAAAAACTGTGGCAGTGAACAGGTAGAAAAGTTTTTGGAGACAGTTGTCTTACAAGTTGTAGGCTAGTTTGCCAAATCTTACAAAATGGTTTGAAGGAGGGCTGTTTGGCTGTGTCTAAGGATAACTTAATCTTTAAAAACTTTAATTGTATGAAAAGACCCAGTATTGTGCTAACAAACTCTGTGTTGGTTATATAAAAATGGAAACCTCTCCCAAGTTTCTACTGTCAAGGAGGTCAGAAGTTGACGACTGAATTTATGTTTTAGAGGGGGACATCTCTTTAAGATTTAGGCCTAAACATTGATAAAAAATCTTTTGCATACTCAACACAAGTTGTAAACTGTGACTTTAAAAATATAGTGCATGCATCTTACCTTCACAAAGGTATTCATAAAATGAACCTATTTTTTGAAGGTAGTCCTGGGCATAGGTGGAGAGTGTGCAGCGAGGGGTTAATATTTCACACTTGTTTTCTTTCTTTTTGGTCTCCTTGCCAAGAAGCAGAACTGGCTTGTATCCAATGGCATGGAGTTTCTCAAGCTGCAATGACAACATTGTGTATTTGCTGTTTAAAGTAATAGAAAAACAACAGCAAAAAAATAAATAAAACTAAGCTTATTAGTTATTTATTGAGTTATTGTTAATGTAGTTATTGAGAATATATAACATTATTGATGAATGCATACAGGTTAATGCGATTCAGTATTTTTTTTACTTTATGGTGAGTTTAGCTTTTGTATAACCAAGTACGTGCAACCAAGAAAGGCTCATACAGTAGAAGCAAAAACACAACTCTTCTATATACAGTAGAAAAAAAACCAAAGAAATGAATCTGAAACCATGAGGGTATTATAGAACTTTTTGCAACATTAGTATCTCAGGTTAAGCACCTACACTGGCAAGATTGTGTAACCACTGTACAACTGGACAGTGACAATCTACAGATTTATTCAAAATAAGAACCTTTGTGACTATATGGCCAAATGGGTGAATGCTCCACATACATTTACAGCTGACATGTGCACGTTGTAAAGAGCTTTAAATACTACAGTATGAATGTAGTAGAATGAATGCAGTCCATTTGTTATTTCTCATCCCCTTGATAAGAAAGTTTGATTACTATATTGCACCTGTGATTCTATCATAATGCATGTCTCTGTTTTTTATGAATTCAGAATTCCCAACTATCACTTATATTTGCAATGTTCCAATTTTGCTGTGGTAGATAATTTAGGACTGTGATGTGTTAAGGCTAAGATGTGATTATTTAAGGGTATTAACATTTAAATGAAAACAGTACATTAAATGACATTCTTGCAAAATCACATTTACATCTGCCTTCAAAGCTGATAGTTAAATTGTACTTTTAAATTTGTTCTGACATAAAAGATATAAAATAATAATAATAATGCCTTTCTGACCTTGCACTGGTATGATCACTTAATCACAAATGGTACCACTGAATTTATTCTGACAGTTTAATGTAATGTAAGAAATTGTACATACCATGACAATTGCTTCATCCTTGATGGATGCAATGTTGTGGTTCTTCTTACGACCAACCACCCATTCCTCTCGCTTCTCATCAAAACTCTGAAGCTTCTTCTTGAGCCGCTGTTTCAGAGGCTGCTCCTTTTTACAATTCAAACAGATCTTCTGTGCGCAAAATAAAATACCCTGACAAAAGGGACAAATCTTTTTTGTAGACCCCCCTGGCATTGCGAGAGGTATAGATAGAAATAGATAGATAGATAGATAGAGGTTGGCTCTTAAAAGTGCCTTTGGGTATGGTAAATCAGGTGTATCTATGTTCGGACAGGTTACTCGTTTGACGGGATCTGCAAAGGAGAACAGAAAATGTTAATTATGTAGTGTAGAGTAGTTATGTTACAATAAGGTTTAAAAGGGTACCCCAATAGTGAGAGGTTCCCATTTTCTTATATATACTTAGGGTAAATTAATAAAACTTTTCAATACAATTTCCTGTATGACAGTTAAAAGGCATGTAACATGCGTCTGGGCTTCCTCATCCCAGATTTAAAGGAAACTTCATGTGCAGTAACTTTAGGCAAAGTTATATTGTTATTACTGACACATTACAGTGAAGTTGTGGGTGAACCGCGATGATCGAGAGAAAATGTCATCGTCTAGAGCTCACACAATAATGCAATGCTCCCCTTCAGCTGATATCACTTAAACTACATTTAGCTTTTACTAGTAATCATTACTAGTATGATTATTATTTATTTTTTTCATTTAGTTGTTTATTTGACATTTTTAAATTTTTGTATGTCACTCTGTAACATTTTTTTGATTTCTAATGTCTGACCAATTATATCTAACGTTACACCTGTTAATTATACGCACACTCTGAGGAAGGCTGAAGTGTGCAGTGTTTTAGTTATGTTTCTATTAATAGTGATGATGGCCAAGAAGTGAATAAAGGATGTTTAACTTTTTTTGGACCGGAAGAAGTGTCTTGGATTTCTTTCTATTAATAGAGTTAGCTTATATTGAAGTTAGCTAAGTTAGCCCCGTTTAGCATGCCTAATTTCACAAGTGGTTTATTATTATTGTTATTATGATTATTCGCTGATAAGGAGCAAACCATTGGTCGGGTTTTAATTGCTGCTCTAAATTTTAAACCATGTGAGTTTCATGGCAAAGAAAGGCATCAATTACAACATTTAAACAAAACATGATCATTAGTAATTAGCTGGTAACTTACCTGGACAGTGGTTTGAGCGCAATGAGAAGAATTCACCCGCGGCCGCGGCCTGGCTCCGGAGGCGGAGGATCATGGGTAATGCTGACAGAAATGCCAAATGTAACCTTTCCCCCAATTTTTATAAGAGAATAAGGCCGAAAATATATTTTATAATTTCTATACTGTAATAAACGTGTGTGTCTCTAATTAACGCAGTCTCGTATATTTGTATATGTAACGTAACTTATAGTATGTGTGTAGTGTATGTATAGTATGACCGCAAGGAATCGCGGGTTTACAATAGCAAGTAGATTACAGAATATAAAGCAATAAAAAGAAGGATACAATTTCCTGATTATATGTTGAGTAATAATGCTTGAATATAAAAAAGAATAACAAATCAGAAAAAAAATATACAGCGTCTGTGGTACCCAGTGGCAAAAAGAAAAACGTGGTGGAGTGCACGAAAGATATTTCCTATTGAAATACATTAGATGGAAATTCAAGCTGAGTGACATGAAAAAAGAGGGAAATTCGTGTCCATGAACACAAGTCAATAGATTAAATTTCGTGACTATATCACGAACTGCCGTGAGACTGGGTTGATTTATCTTGCCGTACTTTGCAAAAGTGATGATGTAAAAACATATGGTTATGACAAAGTTTTGGAGCCGCTTCTGAAAGATCTTAAAACTCTGGAGGACCATGGTGTGCATGTCCCTTTATTAGGTACATCTCTTCAAGGTACAGTGCATAGTGTTGTGGCCGATAACTTAGGAGCGCACGGTTGCTGGCTTCACTGAGAGTTTTTCTGGTGATTACGTATGTCGGTTTTGCACAGCAAAAAGTAGTGATATTAGGACTCACTGTGTTGCATCTGTTTTTTTTAGCCCAAGAACTAAAGAGGTCCATGCAGACCATGTTAAAATAGCTTATGAGAACAGCACACAGTGTTTTGGAGTTAAACGAGAGTGTGTTTTTACCAAAAATCTGACTCATTTTCATGTTGTCGCTGGCTTTCCCCATGACCTTGCTCACGACATATTTGAGGGGATTGTGCCGGCTGAGCTGGCTTACTGCTTGGCATTACTGATATCAAATACATTTTTTACAGTTGATGAACTAAATAAAGCTATATTGTCATTCCCCTATAAATGGTCAGACAAAACAAATAAGCCGCATGTTGTACCAAAAAGTTTCTTAGCTCGTAAGACTATTGGAGGCAATGCCCATGAAAATTGGAGCTTGTTGAGGTTGCTCCCATTTCTGATCGGACAATATGTGCCAGAAAATGAACCTGCATGGCTTGTATTGATGGATTTAAAAGATATTGTTGAGCTTGTAGTTGCTCCTGTGCATAATGATGAATCCATCGCATACCTTGAGAGTAAAGTAGTTGAACACAGACAGAGGTACTTAGAGCTTTTCCCTGATGCGAGACTTCTACCAAAGCACCATTATCTTGAACACTACCCTCAGATGTTAAGGTATTTTGGCCTTCTAACGGCTGTCTGGACAATGCGATTCGAAGCCAAGCATGGTTTATTTAAGGAGATTGTGAAGCACACCAGTTGCTTTAAGAATGTACCTTTGATTTTGGCTTCGAAACATCAGCTGATGATCGCTTTCCACATCAACTCACCATCCTATGGTAAATCTAGCCTAGATGTACCTAATGTGTCCACAGTCCCAGTTGATGTACTGAAAGAGGAAGTGGCTTGTGCTATTAGGGCTAAATACCCTAACACATGTGAAGTGCATCTTGCAAAGAATGCATCAATTAAATGGCATAACCTACAGCAAAGGTATGGTAGTTGCTCATGGATCAGTAGGTGGCTTAGCGGAGTTTGCTGAAGTTATTCAGATGTGTATAATCAATAAGAACTTGTTCTTCATTGTGAAAGTGCTGTTGGGGTGGTACAATGAACACTATAGAGCCTTTGAACAGAACTTGTCACCTTCAAGAGAAGTCAAGCTTTTGGCACTCAGTGAACTCCCTGACACCTATCCATTGGCTGATTACATGGTTGGATCTAACCGTATGGTGACCTTGAAAAGGCATATCCTCTTAAAAGGTTGGTTAATTATCCGAGTGGCAATTAATTTATTTTAATTTTTTTATACACGCATTCAATATTTTGGTTAAAAATGTGGTGTCCCGGCGCCGGAGTGAAGGACATCTGGGAAGATCGCGTCCTACGTGCACCGGGCCTGTGCAGAGAAACACACTGAGAAGAGGTGGTGGGAGAATTAGCAGCGCGCTGTATACTTACCTCGGACTTGTGAGCGTCAGCCTGGGATGTTTCCAGCGCGGCTCTCCACTCTCTCAGCTGGGTCTGCCTCTCCACCAGGTCGCGGATCTGCTTCTCCACGGCCTCCAGCTCGAGCTGCGTGTCCTCACCTGCACTAAAAGGTAGATACACATCCGCCATTAAAGCAAGTAACAGTGAGTAAAACAATGGTAATGTGTGTGAATAGAGTATTAGTAATGTAAGCGAGATTAGCGGCAACCACGCTGGCGATGCTATTTGCTAATAGCGAACTCGGGAAATCAAAATAAAACTAATGATAACAAGGCACTCTGATTGTTTTTGTTGTAGAATACGATAGGGGATATATTCACAAATTATAGAAACGAAAATTATGGTGTATAAAATTGATTTTAAGATAAAAAATTAGACGACAAAGAATTAACTTGACGGAGCTCAAACTCAAAACACACGGCAGCAACAAACAGGAAGTGATGTGTGTCCTCTATGGACACACGTGTGACATTCAATGAAATGTCACAGACTTCCAAAGCTTTTGGTCACATGCTTTTTCAAACCATCCACTGCTCCGCGATGATTTGTCAGAAATGGTGGAGAAAACAAAGTCCAACCACCAGATGTCGCTAATGCACACTGTGTTAAAGCTTCGAGTAATGAACCGTTTTTTGGCACAATTTCATGAAAGCCTCAAACGCTTCAGAAAGCCTCAGTTTCCTCAATAGGAAAGGAGCATCTCAGTCTTTGCAAGCAAAGCTGGATCATGGCTCATCACTTAGTGCCAAATTTCACGAGATAAGTATCAAACAAATCAAAAATCACATTTCACAATGCAAAATTGCAAAGAATTTAGGTCTTTCACCAAGTACCATACATAATATTGTGAAAAGATTCAGGGAATCCAGAGAAATCACAGTACATGTAGGGTAAGGCTGGAAGCCTCAGGTGAATGTGCTTGACCTTTGACCCCTCAGCTGGCATTGCATGAGAAACCGTCATGCTGCGGTGTTAAATATAGCCACATGGGCTCAAGAGTACTTCAGAAAACCACTGTCATTTACCACAGTCTGCTGCTGCATCAAGAAATGCAACTTGAATATCTGTTACTCTAGGAGAAAGCTATACATCAATTCGGGTTCTCTGCGCCAGAGCTCATCTCAGACTGTCAACAAGGCAGTAGAAATATGTGCTGTGCTCAGATGAGTCCTCAGCTTTTGAGTTCTCAGTCCCAAAGACCAAAGGGACCATCCAGACTTTCATTAGCAAAAGAAAGAAGCAAAAGCAAATGTCTGTCATTATATGGGGGTGCAGCAGAGCAAATGGCACGGGTGACTGGAATATGTGTGACGGTACCATATACTGCTATCAAAATGATGTATTTCACGGGAAGTCCATGACTATTATACATTGTTCGAATTGAGGGGGGCCTGCGTCCCGGGGTTCCCCTGGTTTTTCAATAAAATTATAATACTTTAAACATGAAACTAGTGAAAATGAAAATGAAATGAAAAGTTTTGATTGCTGTATTAATTTAGACCTGCTCATGCTCTATCGTATTTCTTTTTACTCGTTTGCACATATAACCAAATACATGCGATCTGTTGACTAGGAATGCAAGGGCAAGCAGCGGCGTTCAGATGAATCGTCGCTGAAAACCTCAGATTTGTTCACGGCGCGCGTGGCGGAATTCATTATGACGAAACTATGACCGAATGCTCTCATAAAACAACAACGTGCAGATGTACGACGATTGCAAAGTAAAGGATTAATTTATCATACAGTGTAATGGAAGCTTCATTGTATAAGAGGAGCTATGGGTGCTAAACCACGAGCTAAACTGAGCTCCGTGATAATATATTTATGTGGAATATTCTTTGCTCGCTTATCCATGAATTTACGCACGTTTGAATAACTGTGGAATGCAAAGTGTTTAAATAGTAACTAAGAAAGTTTATTAAACTTGTGATCACATTAAATACAAATCAGGCGTATTAAATATTTCATGACAATTATCTGGTTACCTGGTCTCTCAAACCAAAGGGTTATGATGTGTGTGTTAATAGATTACACTAACATTAGGCTAGATATTTAATTACTTGGTGATTGTTTGGTACATCTAATTAACTGATATTTAATTATAATATTTAAGTTTTTATCTTAGAAATAAGGTTTTCTCAGCGATAACGAGGATAAGACTAAATATATGAATCATATTTATATAAAATGGGGGGGGGGGTGAATGTGCCAGACCGGCCAGCAGATCTGTCTCCTATTGAAAATATATGGCTCATCATGAAAAGAAGAATCAGACGACTACAATCACAGACTGCTAAGCAGCTGAAGTCTTGTATCAAGTGAGACTGGACAAAAATGTTGCTTGCAGAACTTCCTAAATTCCTAAATAACTAAACATTGTAATTAAAATGACTGTTGATGTGACGGTGTTAAACACGCCTCTGTCCAAACTTTTTTGGAGTGTGTTGCAGCCATCAAAATCAAAAGCTGTTTATTACAAAATACATTTAAATTGGGTCAATGAAAACTATGGAATTTTTCTTTTGTACTTGGTCAATTAAATAAAGTTAGAGAGAATGACAAATCAGGATCTTAATTTTATAGCATTTTACAAATGTTCCAAACAATTGTGATTATTTCTGATAACTTTTTAACTGCAGGCAGACATTATGGTACACAGCAAATATTTTGAGTGTCCCTCATTTACTTAGAACAGTGCACTATTGCAGACTTATATACTGAGGTTTTAATTACATTATTTTAATATAGTCAGTAGTGAACTAAAGTGGGCCGGTCTAAGGCATGAGACTCTACGGCTAAAAATGAGTCACTCCGGCCCTGACACAATTGCCCAACTCCAGAAGCCGAACTAATAAAATGTAATTAAATAATAAAGTAATCTACACAAAGTATCTTACAGAAAGAAACGGTGTTTAAAACATTGTGATGACTGCTGCTTATATTTGATGGCAGGCTAACTTAAGTCACGCAGCAAAAAGGGTGGAGGAAAAAAAACTAAATACATCACCACAATAAAATTCGATGTGGACTAAACTGTATATTAACACGATCGCTTATTAAGCATTTACAACATTAGAGACTCTTTAAACGAGAAGGTGGGTGGCTCTTAAAAGAGCCTTTGTGTGAGAGCTGGAGCGGAGCTCTACTTGGAGCTGGTGTACTTGGTGACGGCCTTGGTGCCCTCAGACACGGCGTGTTTGGCCAGCTCTCCGGGCAGCAGCAGACGCACGGCGGTCTGGATCTCTCTCGAGGTGATGGTGGAGCGCTTGTTGTAGTGAGCGAGACGAGACGACTCACCGGCGATGCGCTCGAAGATGTCGTTAACGAAAGAGTTCATGATGCCCATCGCCTTGGAGGAGATCCCGGTGTCAGGATGAACCTGCTTCAGCACTTTGTACACGTAGATAGCGTAGCTCTCCTTCCTGGACTTTCTGCGCTTCTTTCCTCCCTTCGCTGCGGTCTTAGTGACGGCCTTCTTGGAGCCCTTCTTGGGCGCGGACTTCGCTGGTTCAGGCATGATGCGCTCTTCAGAAACACTCAACTGAATAATATCCGCAACAACACACGAGCTTTTATGCACTGCTCTATGCTAATATAGAAAAGGGGAACACGACGGTCTGTGATTGCGTGCCCAACCCACAGAGTGATTTCATTGGCCACATTAAAGCCAATCAGAGGCTTTGAAAAGTTAATCCCGCCCATCACCTCATGCTGTACATCTACCATCCCCCACCCGTTTCTGTTCCTTTGTCTGATTCCCCCGCATTTTTCAGGTTTTGCACCGAAATATAATACAATAACTAAGGAGCTAATGATTGTTATTTCCGCGTATAATTAGAATAAGACAAATGTTCAGTTCCACTGATATCTGGATCTCGATTATAGAGCAGCGCTTATTCCTTCAAACGTTGGATTGCATTACCACCAACACTATAAGCTACATCTATTACAGAATACCAGTAATGAGAATAGTTAGCCTAAACTCAACTAGTATAAACAAACTAAAGTTAGATTATGGAGTAAATGATTTTATTGGGAAACATTGACTCTTTATGTGAGAGTGTGGGTGGCTCTTAAAAGAGCCGTTGGGTTTGTGGTTTACAGGCTTTTATCCTCCGAATCCGTACAGAGTGCGTCCCTGTCGCTTCAGAGCATACACCACATCCATGGCGGTGACGGTCTTTCTTTTAGCGTGCTCCGTTGTAGGTACAGCATCTCGAATCAGTTCTCCAGAATATTAGCATTGGGTCTGCTATATGCTCATCTGAAGAATCACAAAGTGTGTTATGAATGTGATATTATTATTATTAGCATTGGGTCTGCTATATGCTCATCTGAAGAATCACACAGTGTGTTATGAATGTGATATTAATATTATTAGCATTGGGTCTGCTATATGCACATCTGAAGAATCATACAGTGTGTTATGAATGTGATATTAATATTATTAGCATTGGGTCTGCTATATGCACATCTGAAGAATCATACAGTGTGTTATGAATGTGATATTAATATTATTAGCATTGGGTCTGCTATATGCACATCTGAAGAATCATACAGTGTGTTATGAATGTGATATTAATATTATTAGCATTGGGTCTGCTATATGCACATCTGAAGAATCATACAGTGTGTTATGAATGTGATATTAATATTATTAGCATTGGGTCTGCTATATGCACATCTGAAGAATCATACAGTGTGTTATGAATGTGATATTAATATTATTAGCATTGGGTCTGCTATATGCACATCTGAAGAATCATACAGTGTGTTATGAATGTGATATTAATATTATTAGCATTGGGTCTGCTATATGCACATCTGAAGAATCATACAGTGTGTTATGAATGTGATATTAATATTATTAGCATTGGGTCTGCTATATGCACATCTGAAGAATCATACAGTGTGTTATGAATGTGATATTAATATTATTAGCATTGGGTCTGCTATATGCACATCTGAAGAATCATACAGTGTGTTATGAATGTGATATTAATATTATTAGCATTGGGTCTGCTATATGCACATCTGAAGAATCATACAGTGTGTTATGAATGTGATATTATTATTATTAGCATTGGGTCTGCTATATGCACATCTGAAGAATCACACAGTGTGTTATGAATGTGATATTATTATTATTATTATCATTGGGTCTGCTATATGCACATCTGGAAGAAAAGAAATCCACAGCATGTGTTAGGAATTGTGATATTATTATTATTAGCATTGGGTCTGCTATATGCACATCTGAAGAATCACACAGTGTGTTATGAATGTGATATTATTATTATTATTATTAGCATTGGGTCTGCTATATGCTCATCTGAGGAATCACACAGTGTGTTATGAATGTGATATTAATATTATTAGCATTGGGTCTGCTATATGCACATTTGAAGAATCACACAGTGTGTTATGAATGTGATATTATTATTATTAGCATTGGGTCTGCTATAAGCACATCTGAAGAATCACACAGTGTGTTATGAATGTGATATTAATATTATTAGCATTGGGTCTGCTATATGCACATCTGAGGAATCACACAGTGTGTTATGAATGTGATATTAATATTATTAGCATTGGGTCTGCTATATGCACATCTGAAGAATCACACAGTGTGTTATGAATGTGATATGATTATTATTAGCATTGGGTCTGCTATACGCACATCTGAAGAATCACACAGTGTGTTATGAATGTGATATTATTATTATTAGCATTGGGTCTGCTATATGCACATCTGAAGAATCACACAGTGTGTTATGAATGTGATATTAATATTATTAGCATTGGGTCTGCTATATGCTCATCTGAAGAATCACACAGTGTGTTATGAATGTGATATTATTATTATTAGCATTGGGTCTGCTATTGCACAATTGAAGAATCACACAGTGTTTTATGAATGTGATATTATTATTATTAGAATTGGGTCTGCTCTATACGCACATCTGAGAACACACAGGGTGTTATGAATGATATGATTTTATTAGCAGTGGGTCTGTGATGCAATCTGAGGACTCACACTGTGTGTTATGAATGTGATATTATTATTAGCATTGGGTCTGCTATATGCACATCTGAGGAATCATACAGTGTGTTATGAATGTGATATTATTATTATTAGCATTGGGTCTGCTATATGCACATCTGAAGAATCACAAAGTGTGTTATGAATGTGATATTATTATTATTATTATTAGCATTGGGTCTGCTATATGTACATCTGAGGAATCATACAGTGTGTTATGAATGTGATATTAATACCTGAACGCAGGAGAGTCTCTGATGCACTCCTCAAAGTCCAGGAAAGTGTCCATGTTTCGCTCTGTCCTTATGAACTCAGTGTTTGTAATTATAGCTTGACGCACTATAAGACATTAGATCCAGACACAACTGATCCCCGCATCACTGTCTCCGGTGCAGATCATCATCCGCGAGCCATTATTATCTCACACTCACTGACAGGACTGCGCTGCAGACACTGCACACGAGTCATTAAATCATATCATTCAAGTTCTTTACGATGCTTGAGTCTGTCTCGAGCTGTGTTGACAGCTGCGGAGGTGTTTGTTCATGTTGCTTTTCCGGTGCCGGAAGTCAAGCGCGTAGAGGATGTCCGGTCCAGCATTTTCAAAATAAAAGCATGAACTATAACGTAAAATAAAAGTTAAAAATGATGGATGGATGGATGGATGGATAAAATGATAGAAAGAACAATGGATGGATGGATGGAAGGATGGATGGATGGATGGATGGATGGAGGATGGATGGATGGATGGATGGCATTAAATGAGATGTGGTGGAGGAGATGGATGATGTGGATGGTTTGGTGGGTGGTGGAATGGATATGGTATCTGGTATGGGGAAATGGGGGGGAAATTGGTATGGTGGGATGGTGATGTGGAATGGAGGAATGGATGGCTGGTGGTGGAGGGATGTTGGACCATGGTGGGAGATTGGATTGTATGGGATGGATAAGCGTGGATATATATGGGATATGGATGGATTATGGTGGGATGGATATGGGGTGGATTGGATGGATGGTGGATGGGAGGGGTTGGATGGATGGCTGGTGGGTGGAGGATGGGAGTGGCTGGATGGATGGATGGAACGATAGATAGATGGATGGATGGAATGATAGATGGATGGATGGATGGAATGATAGAACAATGGATGGATGGATGGAAGGATAGATGGATGGATGGATGGATAGATGGTGGGTGGATGGATGGATGGATGGATGTGTGGGTGGATGGATGGATGGGTGGGTGGATGGATGGACGGACGGATGGACGGACGGATGGATGGATGGATGGATGGGTGGGTGGGTGGGTGGATGGGTGGGATGTGATGGGGATAGTGGATGGGAGGGGTGGTGGAGGATGGTGAATAGATGGATGTATGGATTATAGATGGGATGGGATGATGGCTGGAGATAGTGGAGAAATGGATGGGGGATGGGTGGTGGAGGATGGATGGATGGTGGGTGGGTTGATGATGGATAATAGATGGATGGATTATAGATGGATGGATGGATGGATGGATGGAGGATGGAGGATGGGTGGGTGGGTGGATGGATGGGGGATGGATGGATGGATGGATGGAGATAGATGATAGGATAGATGATGGAGGGAGGATGGATGGATGGATGGATGATGGATAGCTGGATGGATGATGGATAGATGGATGGATGGATGGAATGGATGGATGGATGGAGGATGGGTGGTGTGGGTGGGGGGTGGATGGAGGGGATGGATGGATGGATGTGGAGATGGCATGGATGGATGATAGAGGGAGTGGATAGATGGATGGATGGATGATCGGGATATAGTAGGATTAGATGGAGGGATGATGGATGGATGGATGATGGATGGGTTGGATGGAGGATGGATGGATGGATGTTTGTAGGATAGATGGGATGGATGGATGGATGGATGGAAGAAAAGACAGATGGATGGATGGATGGATGAACAGATGGATGGATGGATGGATAGATGGAGGATGGATGGATGGATGGATGGGTGGATGGGTAGATTAGATAGATGATGGATGGATGGATAGATAGATAGATGGATGGATGATGGATGAATGGATGGGAAGGATGATGGATGGATGGATGATAAGATGGATGGAGGAATGGATGATGGATGATGAATGGATGGAGGATGGATGGATGATGGTGGATGGGGGATGGATCGAAATCTAAAATTAAAATTAAGAGAAACAAATAAACTAAATTGTAAGGAAACAAAAATAAAATATCTAAAATAAAAATATAAAGATTAAAATATAGAAGAAAATAACCAAAATAAAATGAAAACTATTTTAACTTTTGAACATAGTTATTAAAAATAAAATAACATCTATAATAAATTAAAATTAAAAATCTAAAATGAAATAACATTTCAAATACAATAAAATCTGAAACAAAACTAAATAAAAACTAATAGAATTGGATAAAAGAAAAGAAAATGAAATAAACATAAATCAAATCTAAAGTAAAAGAAAATTAAATCTAATAAAAAAGAAAATCCCAAATGTGCAATAAAAACACATTAAACAAACCCTTTGACTAATATTTACACAAAATCTCTGACTAAATAAAAAAAATAAGGCTCTAAAATATTAAATAAAGCTATTTCAAAGTGAATCAGTAGGTTTAATAAGGCTGATATTTTAAACAATCAGTACACATTGACTCATATACACAGGAATTCAGAGAGGACACAGATATTGTGAGATTGTATAAAAGTTTATTGTTTAGTATTTGATGGCAAACAGCACAAATACTAAAATCTGACACAGTGTTTTCAAAAGCCCTTCTTTGGAAAAAAAATCAAGTTGAGATTCAAGCATCTCTATAATAAGCCTCATTTTCATTTCAGCACAATGTACTTCCTCTGAATTCATGCATTCATGCGTATCTGTGTGCGTTTGTGTAACAGAAAATATTCTGAATGGAAAAGTATGCGTGTGTGTGTGTGCGTGTGAGAGAGAGAGTGTGTGTGTGTTGTGTGTGTGTGAGAGAGAGACAGCAAGTGAATGTGTGTTGTGTGTGTGTGAGTCCTGAGTGTGTGTTGAGGAGAGATGGTAGTGTGTGGGGTGTGTGGAGAGTAGAGAGAGAGAGATGAGAGTGTTGTGTGTGTGCGTGTGAGTGTTGTGTGTGAGAGGAGAGGTATGTGGGTGTGTGGCGTGAGTGTGTGAGGTGTGTGTGTGTGGGAGGAGGGGAGCGAAGAACGAGAGAGAGTGTGTGTGTGTGCGTGTGTGTGTGTGAGAGAGAGAGTGTGTGTGTGTGTGTGTGTTTGTGTGTGTGCGTGTGGGTGTGTGTGTGAGAGAGAGAGAGAGTGTATGTGTGTGTGTGTGTGTGTGTACGTGAGAGAGAGAGAGAGTGTGTGTGAGAGAGAGAGAGTATGTATGTGTGTGTGTGTGTGTGTGGGTGAGTGAGAGTGTGTGAGTGTGTATGTGTGTGTGTGGGTGTGTGAGAGAGAAAGTGTGTAAGTGTGTGTTGTGTGTGTGTGTGAGTGTGTTGTGTGTGTGTGTGTGTGCGTGTGCTTTTGTGACAAATGAGGACATACAATTGTGTAATGACAAAGTTATGACATAGGTATTACAAGGAGAAGATGACTTATGAGGACATTGCCCCATGTCCCCACTTTTCAAAACGCTATAAATCACACAGAATGGAGTGTATTGAAAATCTGAAATAGCACAAAGTCTCCTGTGGGGGGTAGGTTTAGGGGTAGGGTTGGTGTAGGGAAATATAATATACGGTCTGTACAGTATAAAACCATTACGCCTATGGAGAGTCCCACCTTTCACAAAAACAAACCGTGTGTGTGTGTTTTTTTTCTTTCGTGGTGTGTGTGTCGTGTGTGTCGTGTGTGTGTGTGTGGTGGGTGTGTGAGAGAGAGGAGAAGCGGGCGAGAGTGTATGTGTGTGTGTGAGAGAGTGTATAAGATCTCAAAACTCACTAAAGACAAGAATAACGTGACATTGTCCGCACTGCCCCGCCTCACAGCCTCACTGGCCAATCGCTGACAAGCTGCCTCAAATCCCGCCTCCTCACTCTGCTCCTCCTTCTGCTCCACAGTCTCATTCTAAAAAACAAAACCATTTTAACATACAATACACACAGCAGAGTTATTTTAGAAATAAGGTACTATTACAGTTCAAATTTTTTTTTTCATTTTAATTAGAATTATTTTTAGTAATTTTGTTGTGTTTGTCATTTTTATTTTTTGGTCGCTTGTTGTAAAATATGTCGATATAGTTTTTATTAATTTTTATTTCAGTTTTTGGTTATTTTAGTTCAAGTTAAAATAAATGAAAAATATTTATTATATAATAAAAAAAAATAATTTTTAAAAAAATTTTATTTAAGTTTTAACGCTTATTTTTCAAGTAACATTTTTTAACAAAAGTTTATATTTTATTTAAGTTTTATGTTATTTGTAGTATAAGTAAGTAAATTAAATAATGTTTATATATAATAAAATAAGGTTTTAATATTAAAAGTATATAAAAATGTTATAAAAGTAAAAAATTTTTAAGTTTTCGTAAATTTTATTTCAGTATATGTTTTGTTATTTTAGTATACATCTGGATTAAGTAAATAAAAATAATATTTTTAAGCATTTATTTTTTAAGTAACAATTTTGTAATAATTTTTTTATTTAGTGTTCTATAATAATGCTGGCACATAGAACGAGGAGGGCTAGATTGAGCAGAGGCGGCGGGCTTGAGAACGGGGTGGCCGGCGGATTCGACGAAGGAGCATCTGGAGGGCTTGCGGCAACCACATGTGACGACACAGGGCTGGGGACTCGCGGTTGAGACTTTAGTCTTTGCAAATTTCCAGATCTTCTTTATGCACCAAGAGTTGTAACACTCCAAAGAGAAAGGAAAAAAAAAAATAGCATCATATGACCCCCCCACCCTTACACCCCCGTTTCTTTACATCTCCAGTATACCACCGTGGTTCCGTCTCCCGTGAAAAACCCTACACCCGGCCCCTAGAACTTTAAATGTTGCTACATAATAAGCCCTTATAATTATTATTGCTTGAACTTTGGACCTTTACTATTGTGCTTGACATACAGGACGTTGCCAACTGGACCAGAAAAGTAATGCCTTTTGCTCATTATGTTCATATCGTTACCTTTAAAATACAATAGAGTTTAAAAGTCTGAGAGCACTAGTGAAAATGAAGAAACCTTCAAGAACTTTAAAGCAGCTTTTGCTGTAGGTGCACTTGCTCATAGTTTTTCAGGTAGCTTTGCAGGTAGGTTTCTTGAAACATCTTGGAGACGTTGCCACAGTTCTTCTGGATTTAGTCTGTCACAGTTGGTTCTGTTTCTTCAGGAAAACTGGAGGATGATGATGAGATCAGTCTCTGTGGAGCTCTGGCTGTTGTCAGACTCCTTGTGCAAACAAATATCTCACTGGATTATTACAATTAATGGAAAAATTAATGTTTGGAAATGTAAACTGATATTTCTGACACACTACAGCAAAAGATAAAAAAAATACTGACCATTTTTTAGATGGTGAAAATTCTAGTGTTCTAATAATTTTGGCCACCGCTGTAATTCAAAAGATCAGCGTTTATTTGAATTAGAAATAACATTATAAATGCCTTTTCGGTCATTTTTGATCAAATTAATTTCAGAATTACCATCTTATACCCCAAACTTTTTAACATTAGTGTGTTTTTTGTATCTATAGGACAGAATTTATATTTCTTACTCAATTAATATAATAATATTAATTGAATAATATTCAAATAATATTCTGACTCAATTATTTTATATTGTTTGTGAGTATTCAGACGTTTTGGTTCATCTTCACCAACCCGAAGATATTTTCCAAATGACTGGTCAAATAACGTGACCAAAGCCAGAAAAACACTCACAAGTTTCTATCTGTCTAGTCACGGAATACAACGATGGGTATCTGTATCTGGACTAAGTAACAGCTTGAGCAGAAACTACTGCTAGAAGCCGGCAGCATAACTGGACTGTCGAGAATCAATGCCAGAGTCAAGTTACAGCCACGTTGATCGGCCAAGTACTTAATATAGCATGGCTCGCCAGACCAATGGCTGAAACATTAGCCTAGACCCCCCCTTTTAGATGAATCGCCCCTGGTACATGAGTGAACCAGATACTTCACTACCACCAGAGAAAGTCACAGTCAGTCACTATTCTCTACCTGATCGCTCCCGTGGTGACACTGCATTTGGCATTGCTTCCTATGGAAGTCAGGACATGGACAATTTCGTGCAAATGATATGCTCATTTACTATGAGTTTACAGTGCTGAAGAATTTTTGAATGCTAAAAATCTGATCTTGGCTTTTCAGTCTTGAGCCCAGACATGAGCAGCAACCGACCTTCCAGCAAATGGGTAGATCTTAGAGGCGGGGTCCAGACAAAAAATCTGTTTGTTGGAGAGTCAGATTTGCACACTGTATGTATTTTAGTGTTTAAGCCTCTAATAGTCAGCAGCCTGATCATATAACACACAAAAGACAATCACCAAAATACACTCAATGACCTGTCACAATGGATTCACTATGTGAGAACGGACACAAAAGTTAAAGTGACAGACCATACACGCTATGCTTTTGTTGCGAATACACACTCCCACGAAACCTTGATCAAAACACAACTATGACTTTTCTCACTTGCAAGTCACTTTAATGCTACGCCTTCGAACCTCGCCGCTTGTTACTCGCGTCCTAGGAGCTTACGATTTGTAATTTCGCTTTAAAAGACTGCACTCCCCCCCCATCTCCCCATCAGACTTTCTCTCGTGATGGGCCCTATTCTATAATTTTTGCCTGACGCCCCTCGGCATCATTTCCAATTCTCACACTGTTGGATGCACAGCATGAATTTAACGCCGAATTCATTAACGCCAGTCTGCAGGTGTAAAATGATGGGACCTTCAGAAATCATATGTCGATTTTGGGGATTCTATTAGAATAATGTTAAAAGCAAAACCAGTTGTGCGCCTTCTGCTTGTATTTTTGGAACAGTTTCAGAGTTTGGAAAGCATTTATTTACAATGTAACATTATTGTCTTTACTGTCAATTTTGATCAATTAAATGACATCCTGACAAAAATAAAAGTATAAAGTAAGGAATTGATCCAAAACTTTTGAACAGTAGTTATACGTCTTGTGAAATTCGGTGTGACCTACATTGGCACTGGTTTTTGAAATGAGATCATATCTGACTCTGAGTTGCATTCTATATTTTTGATGGAAAAAATTAGTAGTTTAACCTTGAATCACCCCCACCCTCCCCACTGAATTATGATTGGAGAGGCTCTAAATGATAATTGCTGCTTTGCTAGTCATGGAACCTTTCATTCCACTTCGTAATATAATAATGAAACATAATGTTCAGGTTGTATATTATCAGCAGTCATGGTTGCATGACTAGTGAAACAGGATGGATTTGATCACAGGCTCATGTCTGAATTAGCAGAGAGACCCCCACCCTTCGCAAACCTACCTTTCTCTGACCCAGCTGGGCAGAACAAATCAATTAGCCCAGTCCCGCTGTATCCCCTGGGGTTTATTATTAGAGCACAGGAAGCCATCAGACCTCTTGTGACTGGCGGCTCTATTAATAACAATGGCAACACCATGTATAAATATGCTCTGAAGAGACACCCATGTGATTGGTGGTGGCTCCAAGATTAGGCCACTGTAATGGCAATGAAGAGAAACCCACTATAGGTGTCCAGTTTCCTGAACCCTGACCAGGCATTCAG
>JADLZN010009335.1:0-46892 GCA_018155175.1 Sinocyclocheilus anophthalmus | reverse complement strand
GGAGGCTTTCAAATGTCTGAATGCGTGTTCCATTTCTGCTGTCCATGCAATGTCATCAGAGTCCTGCACGGTAGCTGCTCTCAAGATTTGTCATACATGGAACAGTTCGGCACCCACGCTCTGCAATAGTTCACCAAGCACAGGAAGCTTTGCATTAGCTTCTTCGAGGAGGGCCGTTTGTACGTAGCAATGGCCTTGATACGATCAGCAGACAGTTTTATTATACCTTGCGACAATTCATGTCCGAGGCAATCCACCCTCCTCTGAACCCACTGAAACTTTTCTCTTGATGCTTTGAACCCAGCCTCCGCCAGGATGTTGCAGACGATGCTAGAGGCAGCAGCACACTGGTCCGCAGAGTCACCAGTAACGAGGATGTCGTCCGCGAATTGTAGCAGACAGGTATCAGGAGGGATCTGAGCATCCGCTAATGTTGCGTGCACTAAGGCGGCGAACACAGCCGGCGAATCTCTCAGGCCCTGAGGCAGTCTAGACCAGCTAAGTTGAGCATGGTCAAAAGTGAAGGCGAACAGCGGCTGCGAGACAAGATCTACAGGAATGGAAAAGAATGCAGAGAATAGATCAATAACTGTGAAATAGGCATATGAACTAGGAATAGAATTAAGTATTGTGTGCACATCAGGTACAAGAGGAGCCAATGGTTTAATTATGTCATTAATCTTTCTAAGATCCTGTGTCAATCGCCAGGAACCATTCACTTTTCTTATTGGATTGATCAGTGTACTGTAGGGTGAGTAAGTCTTAATCAGAATGCCTTGTGCCAGCAAATTTCCTATAATAGGCCGAATCCCATCGATTTACAATATGTTTACAATAAACTGGTGTGTCTCTGATCAGAGTAGCCGCATAAGGGCGGACATCTATGAGGCCCACATCATCCTTATGCTCCGCCCACAAGCGAGGGTTGACATCCCCTTTTTCCGGTAAGGCTGCAGTTGCAGCCTCAGCCTCAGTGGTCGCACTTCCTGTCTCAACAGTCAGAGAATAGACAGAAGGAAACATGAGTTGCAGAGAATTATTCTGAAATGTAATATGAGCACCCAATTTATGCAGCAAATCTCTTCCCAAAAGGCAAAATGGAGCATCAGGTATTATTGCAAATGTGTGCATCTTAAACAAAGAAGGATTGTTTTTAGAAGTTACCGATAAAGTTGGTGTAATTTCACAACGTACAGGGACACCGGAAATTCCCACAGAGTTAATAGTTTTCCTACAAGCGTTAGCGAAGTGTCCAGCAATGCCACAATAATAACATACTTTCGACCCTGCTGCCTGATTTGAACGTGCTTTGACAACAGTATTAATCAGCATCATCGCTGTAGGTTTCCCTCGGGAGGCTTCAAAAGCCCCCGCGGTGGAAAGCTCACGCCGTCTCCGAGACAAAGCATCAACAGAAATATCTGTTATATTCGAAGTTGTCAAACGAACCAATTGTGCGATTTCTGTTTGCATGTTATTCAAAAACGTATTGACAAACAAAGGAGAATGTTGATCTAATGGAATGGCAGATTCTTCAGTCCAAGCATGCTTAAATCGATTGAAAAATGCAACAGGATTTTCGCCCGCTTTCTGTTTCGTGTTTGCAGCATGCGACAAATCTTGCTTAGCCGAAGACAATTTCACCAGAAAAGCAGTCAATTGTCTGAAAAATTCTTTTAGCTTTTCCACATCAGCCCAAATCCACGCATCATCTTCATCGTCCTCCGAATCAACTATTTGCAACGTTCGGAAAGATTTTGGTTGTGACAGATCTAATGGTTTATCACTTTTTGATAAAGCACCGTGGCGATATGGCGGCGCATCCCGTTTAGGACTCAAAGCATCGATGTCTGCAATCAACTCTTCCTCTGTAATTTCTGGCGGCAGTGTTTTAGTCAAAATGAAGCGATAATCACGCCCAGTCAATTGACTGTACGCGGTTAAACGCTTCAATACAGACACATATTGATGCGGACACCGTAAAGGATCTGGCAAATCTTTAGCAATCGCGACAGCATCCGACATTGCCAGCGGGGTTATTTTAAACCCGTCTGGAATCTGCACAAATGGGTATAAATCAGTCGCACTAGGTAGTGGGGTACAGACGATTAGGGGTTAATTTTTCTTGTTCAGGCTTTCCAACAGTATCATACCGAGGCGGAGCCGAGCTGGGAGAGTCAACATGGGACATTTGAAAAAAAAGATTTTTTATCAGTCGTTTTAACCTGATCTGGCCTTTTATCTTTGAACGAGCCATCACGAGGAAACGGATCTAATTGTACTTTGCCTTCTGACCAACCAGCCAAATTACTCAAATACGGGTCAGTATTAAAACCTTTATTATTTCTGAACATCCAATCCCTTGGCAACTCACCAAGAATAGGTTTCGAGATCATCTGCCCCATCGGAGATCAAAGATGTCTCGTCAATTTTAGTGCACTTTTCACAATTTATAAAATGGCCAAACAAAACACAAAATAGAGACCTTATATTAACTTTGATATTTTGGCCAAAAGAAAGCTTTCAATTCTGTATTATTCATGAAATCACTTAAAGAGACCGAGAACCTTCACGGCAAGAGTGAGCAATTATAATCTTTCACCACTACTCTATTTTCTTAAATAGATAGGTTAAACGGAAAGCTTCTCACTCTTCTTCCCACATCTAAAATGTGAGGAAAACAGATTGATGCCAAATATGACACAATCAAATTGCAAACGAGAATAAATTCAATTTCTCTTACAGACAGGAAGAAAAAGAAAACAGTTTCTTACCTGTCTTTTTAAGAAATTCCCGGAAGGACGAGCCCCCATTTGTTAATAAAAATAACAATTGGTCCCTCGATATCTCTTTGCCGCCTTGAAGAATTCTCAGTTCCTTAAAGTGTAAATACGGCCGGGAAGCAAGAAAACACACAAAAATGTATTCTCAATACTTCAATTTATTCATAGGTATAAAGATATTATATATGCATATGTCGAGGGGAGTTTCAACCCTTTAACCAATGAGGATATGAATAACATACACATATAGGATCTTGGCCAAGAACATGTGTTTATATAAAATGGCCACATGTACAGAAAAACATGGACATATTAGGAATAGACTTTTAGCGAAGGCTGAGGCACTCTTCTTCAGAGTTCCTCACGAACTCCTTTACCCTTATAGTCCTAGCATTCATCTCCTTATTTGGGCATTTAAACCAAGAAAAGCTAATGTATACATTTGCGCATGCATACCTCGCATATGAGTAAGAGATATTTAAAACATCATACAAGAGTGAGAGAGAGAGAAGAAGAAAGCAGATAGAGGAGGGGGGATTCAGAGAGAGGGAGAAAAAGGAGGGTGAAAACATCTGGAACAAATTCAGACAGAGAGTGTTTTCTAACAAGGCCTTTTTAAAAAGACACAGCACTGATCACTGAAGTGAGATCTCAACTTTAGATGCTACAAAAAAGCCTGGCCTGTTTTTATTTATTTATTTTTTAACGGATCTTACCGACCTGTGTTCTTGCCCTTTATCACGGGTGATGTCCCAGAATGATATCAGGATGCAGATAAACATTCAGTTGAATTTGTAAAACAATCTTAGCCTGAAAAACATACTGAACACATACTGGGAACCTGATGAGTATCAGTTTTGCTTCTGGAGAAACAAAACACAAGATGCACATGATCTGACCACATCAAGTACAATTTAGTTAGATGCCACATCATTTGAGTGTAACCTGAAGAAACGTCCTCCGAGTCTCTGTTTGGGTCGGGGTCTCCTGTTCCCTGCGCGGCGCTGATAAGCATCCGATACCACTGCGTCCAAATCAGATCGAAGAAGAAACAGGTACCAGCGCTCAGCCAATGAGCGATCAGATTACTGTCCGCCAGCGAATCAGCGCGGCTCATGTTGAGCCGTACTTAGATCCAGCGCTGACTTCCAGGATCCGAGCGCGTGAGTTGTTTCTGATCGTCTTTTATTGATTAATCAGTAACGAGATTTTATAAAAATTATTTTATGATGGGTTTGTAAAGACTGTGAGGAATATGACACGTTATGTAGTTACAATTCACGTTCGAGGGTTTAAGGCTTTTAACACACACACACACACAAAACGGAAGCTGTACTGTTTGACCGAATTAAATCAGCAAGCTTACCTAAAATATTATATTTATGACATATAATAAATAATTATTATTATAATTTTAAGTTCTCGTTAGCCTTAATCATCCATTACATCTGGTTGCTATGGAATTAAATAAAAAGCCACCATAGTAAACATAGTTACCGCTGAAACACCATAACGTTAGTCATTACAGTTGTTATGATCATTACTCATTATATACAGTCAGTCTTTTGTGTCTTTTTTATTACAGTGGTGACTAATACCATCCAAAACTATTTTAAAGAGCAGTTTGCTTTTAGGTTTCTATGACATACCAACGTATTTACGAATATTGAAATAATTTGGCCGTATTATTACATTTATTAACACAATGTCTCTTGCATGCAGAAGTATTACACTGATTAATATACTTTTCTGTAGGTACATACGGATTTTGGCATCTCGGTTTGGACTTTGACTGTGTCTCTTGACCAATTCGATGCTCAGTGCTCAAGTATGTACAGAAAAGCTGAACAAATAAATATTAGATACATTAATGCGTACTGTGTAGATGTTGAGATATCAAAATGCAATTGGATATGCATTGTGATTTTAAATATAACTTATATCTACTCTGTTGGCTGGCTTAAAATGATAGCATCAGTATAGAGTGAAATCATAAGCAGTAACTGGTATGTTTTCAGGTTTTGGTGTAATTGAAATGCAGGCCTGACACCTCCACATTCGTTACTCCTCAGCAGATTCTCTCTCCTCCCTTCTGGATGGCCGGAGCAGTGATGGACAGCATTGTGATCCTTGACGATGACGATGAAGAAGCTTCCACATCTGCATCCACGTCTTATTCTCATGCTGCGAACTGCCAGTTAAAAACCCCTGTGAAGAACCAGCTGCCGCCGCCAACACACATCACACAGTCTCCATTCGCCTCTGCGAAGAAGGATGTGCATGTCCTAAAAGTGGAGAATGAAAAACTGTTTGCAGAGGTATGTTTAACAATATTTATGTGTCAGAATATACTGACTGCATACAACAAAAATAGCTAACAAGACAACAGTTTAAAATTGTTATGTTGTCTGACAAGGTTTCTTAGGATTTCTGCACGTCTTAAAATCTTAAAATATTGCATGCAGTGCAAAAAATGAATATCTGTTTTCCAATACAAATACCTAAACATCCTTAGATTAAGATGCATATATTTGAGATGCAAAGTGAAGATATGAAGTCTTGTTTTCTGAGAAATTTCACTAAATTAAATGTTTTACAAATATGTGACCATGGACCACAAAACAAGTCATAAGTGTCAATTTATTAAAATATAAGAAATTGACCCTATATCTGAATAAATAAGCTTTGATGGATGTATGGTTTGTTATGATAGGACAATATTTGGCCGAGATACAACTATTTGAAAATCTGGAATCTGAGGATGCAAAAAAATCAAAACATTAAGAAAATCGCCTTTAAATTCGTCCAAATTAAGTTCTTAGCAATGCAAATTACCAATCAAAAATTACATTTTGATATATTTACAGTAGGAATAGTTATCAAAATATCTTCATGGAAACTGATTCTGGAGTAATATCTAATGCTTTTTGGCCATAAAGAAAAATAGATATTTTGACCCATACAATGTATTTTTGGCTATTGCTACAAATATACCTCAGCGACTTAAGACTGGTTTTGTGCTCCAGGGTCGAATATGTCAATGGGTTACAAAAACTTGCTTTCCTTTTGAATGAAGTTGATTTTTCTAAGCCCATTGGTATGTATTTGTTCCCATTTTAATCATAAACTCACTTCATCTTGTATACTTTTTTAGAAAACAAGGGTGTTTTTTCTTAGACAAGTTTTGACTTATCAAGTAAATAAATGTATCTGATGTTAAGAACTTTAGACATTGGACTGGTAAAGAACATTACTTTTTTGGAGTGCGGTCATAAGATACAGTAAAAGTGATTTCCATATTCTAGTAATTGGGAGCAGAGCTATTGAAGCTTTAAGTTGTATATATACATTTTGTTTTGTAAAATGAATTAAAAGGTAATGGAAATCTAAAGGAAAGTTGTATTTCCAAAGCATTGTTGTACAAGATATTTACATTAAGAGACCATATTAATGCATTATGTTCCAATCAATTTATTTCCTGAATTTTCGTTTCTTGGTTTTAAATTTACCATAAAACTGGCAGAAACCATGTTTTTTCTGTTATCATATTAAAAGTATGTTGTATTTTTCCTCCTTTTCCCCCACTTGAATCTAACCCAATGCTGCCCCTTTATTCTGCTCGTCCAGTTTGTGGACCATTGCTCCAAATACTCTCAAGACCATCCCGAGGTCGTGACCTACCTCCAGACCAGATACTCTAAGGCCCTGCCGACCTTCCTGACGTCGGTGGAGTTTCGTAACACTCTGGGCCGCTGCCTCACACGAGCCCAGGCCAACACTGGCAAAACCTTCGTCTACATTAATGAACTCTGCACCGTTCTTAAACAGCACACAGCTCGGAAAAGGAGCTCCCTACAGTCTGTCCCCTCCCAGACAAAACCTGAGCAAAAGAGCAACGGGACAAATTTAAAGGAGGAGGAACAAGTTAAAGAAGAAGAGGAAAAGCAAGAGGCTGTTGAGGAAACTAAGAAAACGAAAAGGGCTTCAAGGAGACAGGTATTCGAGCAATCCACTGAATTTATATGTTGAGAAGGTTGATTTGACAGTGGATCCAACGCTATTGGATTTCAAAAGCTTTGGTTCCAGTAATTTTCCATAGGGATGGAAATTACTTGTAGTTTATCCATAGGGATTAAAAAAAAATAAAGAAATCAGTAAAGAGTTTGGATGCTGTGTTTCATTTAAAGTGGGGTGTGGGATATTCCTATTTGAAAGCAATGACTTCTGGCCATAAAAGTGTTTTATTGTACAAACTGCCAGTATACATTGTATATACATTTAAAAATAAACAAGTAAACTACAGAAAATTAACTGGTAATGTTCTGCCAGGATATTATCCAGTAATTTAACAGACATTTCCATTAATCATAAAACACAATGCAAAGAAGTGCAAAATACAGGTTAAACACTTGCAAAAAATGAATATGTATTTTTTTACAGTGTATAAGTAGGCTTCTGCAGAATATATCAAGACTTACAAATATCTGTTTGTGCTAGATCTGTACCAAAAGGTTTATTTGTTCATGTTAAAGATATTTTTAATGAATAAAATGTTTGGAATGTACTTCTTTAAAATGCTGCAGTTGTGCTTTATACTTGTGGACACTGAAATGAGCTGAGAGATTTTGACTGACTATATATTCATGTGCATTGTAATTTGTGTGTGTCTCATGTTCTGTTTCAGATCGCATACCTGGAAAACCTGTTGAAGGTGTATAATGAGGAGATCCGGCGGCTGCAGGAGCGGGAGCTGAGTATAGACGATCTGGAGAAGGAGGACTCCAGTTATATTCAGGAGCACAAGCTCAAACGCAAGGTAAGTCTCTTCATTCCTGCGGTATCATTCCTGATTTGGTTCAGTTAATTAAATAGTTCTATATGGACAAAGTTCTGGAAGTTACGGTGTGTTGTCATAGTAAATCAAACCATTTTGATACAATCAACTGACTTTGAAGTAATGAGATTTTATCAGGTGTTATAAGTTCTCGTTCTCGGAAAGTTCTCAATAAGTTCTCGGATCTTTAATGTTCTTTGTGTGGTCTCAGATGATGAAGATCTATGACAAACTGTGTGAGCTGAAGGGCTGCAACACACTGACGGGTCGAGTGATCGAGCAGAAGATTCCCTACAGTGGAACACGCTACCCAGAGATCAACAAAAAGGTGCTTCTTTTGCTTGTGAAGTCACGTTCCTCAAGATTAGTTCTCTAGATTCTCATTACTCAGAATAATGCTTCCTAATTTCTCCCCACTCCTCTGTCCTCAAGCCTATGATATGAAGCTTTGAAGCTATTAAAGCTTTGATCAGAAATAGATTGTAAACTTAAAATTAAATCGCATCAGAAATAACCAGGGCTTATTTAAGACGTCTGCGTTTCACAGACAAGGCTTAAGCCAGTCCCAGACTAAAATGCAGGTTTGAGCTGTCTCAACTGAAAATATCTTGCTCTGACACATCTTAAAATTAATCTGTGCCATTGTTCTTTGTCAAGATTCACACCTGTAACATTTTCTTCTAAGGCATTTTTGTAAAAGCTGCTTAAATGTCTTAATTTAACTAAGGCCTAGTCCTGGCTTAAGCTAAGCCCCATCTGTGAAACCGGGCCCTGATGTTTATCTTAAATTTATTTAATTAAAAGAAATGGTTAAATGAAAAATACACCCTAATAAAGGTAAACATTGCTCATGGAATGAAATTCAGGAGGGCGAATATTAAAGGGATAGTTCACCCAAAAATAAACATTTTGTCATTTACTCATCCTCGCGTCGTTCCAAACCTGTATGAGTTTCTTTCTTGTGTTGAACATAAAAGAAGATATTTTGAAGAATGCTGGGTAATCAAACAGTTGATGGTCCCTGTTGACTTCTATAGTATTTCTTTCCCTACTATGGAAGTCAATAGGGACCAACAACTATTTGGTTCTTTAAAATTCTTCGAAATATCTTCTTTTATGTTCAACATAAGAAAGAAACTTATATAGGTTTGAAACAACATGAGGTTGAGTAAATGATGAGAGGTGATGGTAAATGATGACAAAATATTCATTTTTGGGTGAAGTATCCCTTTAAGAAAAGAATGAATAATGTATCATTTTTCTTTGCTTTCCTTTTCGTCTTTACTGTCTTCTTTTCTCTTTGGTTTGTAGATTGAACGCTACATTAACAGTCCAGAAGCTCTTCACAATCCGCCGGACTACACGGATATCCTGAAGGTGGTTCAGCGCGCCAACGAACGCTACAAACTCATGCTCACCCGCAATAAGATGACACAAATCGCTCAAGAAGCCTTCAGAGAAACGGGCAACAAACTGCAGGAGAGACGCCAGCTTGACATGGTCTACAACTTCGGCTCCCACCTCACCGATTCCTTCAAACCTAGTAATTCAGTTCAGTTACTCTCCAATTCAGCTAGAGAACATAATCAAGTCTTATTGTATTAGTCTTATGTTTTACACGTGCCAATAATTTCTGCACATTTCTGGATTGCTGTAAACATGGATGGGCTCCAGTAATACTTAATGATTGTAAGTTCAGCATTCGAGGTGAATGTCCTGTGTTTCCTTCAGCGTTAGACCCTGCACTCACTGATCCAGCACTAAATCGCAAACTCCGCTCAAACAGAGACGTGGCTCTCAGCAGCCTGGAGGAGGTGATCACCAAATACTCTAATAAACAGGAAGACATAGAGGTAGAGGAAATTAGGAAGAAACAAGAGAGAGACAGACAGAAAAAAGAGGTAAAAGAACCAAATATGTTCTTATATATATTGTTTGTTTTGTTCAATAATTCATTTCAGTATTCGGTTTTTCTCCAGTAGAATCTGAAATGTCTTCAGTTATAGAATCAATCTAAAATGTAAAATACTTACAAATTTATTTAAATTCATACATACAAAAAAATATTGAAAATAATGATGATTATATTTTATAGTAATCAAAGGATAATTACAAAAACTTGTGTTTTGATTGCAAAGATACTGAGTGAAAGATAGCGGGTATATGGAAGATATAGTGCTGGGAACGCCGAAATCATCCAAAATAAAAGTTTTTATGCACATAAATGTGTGTGACGGAGTATATGTATGTCTATATAATAAACAGCATGCATATATATTATGAAAAAATGTTATTTGTCATAAGTAAATAGTTAGAATATATAAAATTATATGATATAAATATTATACATGTAAATATTTCAAATAAAGGCTGGTCTTATATAACATAATAAATATACACAGTACACACACACATATATAAACAAACATTTTTTTTGGATGCGATTAATCGCTGCCCGCACTAGTAAGATATAAACAAATGTAAAAATATATTATTCTTTATTTATCTGATATTTTAATTAGTACATTAATGTTTTAAAATATTTAAAAATACAAATTTATAATACAAATAAAAAATTATAAAAGAACGTGATTTCTTGATGTAACTAATGCTGTTATTACATTACATAATGAATCTTTATTTAAAATATAAATATAACATTTATTCCTATTTCTGCATTGTCCAAAATGAAGCCAGAATCTCCTTGAAACCATGAGCAGTCTTGAATCGGTTTGTCCTTCCGTCACATTTACAGGCACTTAATGGGCAGCAGAGTGACAGCAAAGAAAAAGAGAGGGAGGTACTGGAAGAAAAAGAAGAAGAAGAGGAGGAGGAGGAAGATGAAGAAGAGGATGATTCCTCTGATCCTGACATTGAAGAGGAGATCCAAGCCAGTCAAGAGCAAGCTGGTCCAGGTAAGAAGAGCATAAATCATCTTCATCTCCTTCTTTCATGTTGCTTTGCCATTTCCTGGAGGGAAAACCCATTTCTCCTTTGCTGATGTGTTTCAGATGATGATGAAGAGGACGTCGAAGAGGAGCAGATGAACAACAGTGACAATGATCAGCCGATGGAAGAGAACTCTCCTCTGTCAATCAAGTCTTCCGTCCAGGACACAGAGGAGGATCAGGGCGATGAAGACCAGCGGTCTCCAGCCAGCAGCACACATGAGACGGGACCTGTGGAAACAAACACAAACGGCACACCTGCGAAACAAAGCCCTCCCTTCATAGAGACTTTGGATCCTATGCCTACCGACGAGGCAGAACCTATTTCCTGGATTCACATTAAAAGCACCACTTACTGCACTGAGACTGTCTCCACCAATCAGGACACACCGTCAACCCCTATGAGATCAGCCACCTGCAGTCCACTACCTCAAACAAGCCCTTTGCTGATCGACGAGATGGGCAACTACAAGAAGAGGAAACGATCCTCGACTGAAACCCAAACTGCTGCCTTCAATAGGAACTGCACACAGGACAGGTAAAGCTGAATGAATCGTGCAGACTTTCCATTAAAAGTTGTGTGATTTAATAAATTACTATTAAATTATAGGGATGTGATGATGCTCCCCGAGCCGGTTGAAAATTGATAAAAATATGTGACGATTCAAGTCAGTTGAGATTTGTGGTGGGGGTTTATATGAATGTATCTCTGAGGGGAAATGACTCTCTTTAGAAAAGTTGACATGGTATTTTCTTGTCATCTATTATGCATGCTAACGTAGTGTTTATAAGCAACCAAGGAAACACTATCGCTGCTGTTCGCTAAGCGCCACCTGCTGTCAGAGAGTAAATTTGCATTCTCATTCAGCCAGTGTAGACATAGTTTAACAAAAAATATCTTTTTCACCATTAATATTTTTTATCATGATAGTGAATATTAATCTATGAATATTTATCTATTTTCTATGATGTTAGAAAATTAACTTTTTTTTCATGAATCACCCATTGTTAAGATTTCAATCTCATGAGCATGTTAAGAATATCTATGGCTGCTGGTCTGTGGATGTCAAGATTTTCACTGAATACTGATTTGATCCTTTTGTGTTCTTCTGGAGGACAAGCTTGCTTCATGCAGTTGTGTTTTTCTCTGTCTGTTTTTCTCAGTGATATTCCTCTGGATATGGGTGTGATCTGTCCTGAGGAAGAAGATTTAACCAGGACGAGGAGTTCGACTCGGGTCACGGTCCGAAGCTCACGAGCCACGCCACCGCCTAAGAAAAATAAGGTGACTGTGTCCGTTTGCTTTTAGTTTGCATTGAAACACTGCAGTAAATGCATTTGCTTTTTCATGTTATTATTACACCATTCCTGTAGCAGAAAGGCTGATTTTATCCACTTAAATATTTTAGCATGACCATATTCCATTGCAACTTACTATGCCTCCGCAGGAAATTCACTGCTTTTTTATTCATTAATATAGTACTATATATGTAATAATATTTAGATTTTTTTTTTCATTTGAGTAATTTTGTTGTTTTATTTATTTATTTTTAAAGATGGTATATTTGAGTATTCTTATTATTTTTTTTAAACTGTATAAGTTTGTACTTCTGCTTTACACAAAAATTAAAAATTCCAACTTACCGAAGTATGGGGTAGATTAAACAAGAAAAAGACAGAAAAAAGTATGATCTTATCGTTTGTTTTGTCAAAACAGTTTTTTTTTTTCTTTTTTAAACTTGAGAATATGCTGCTGATTCCATTTAGGGATCAAGTTCATTGATTTGCATCAGCTTTAGAATTTTTATTTCAGCTTTTTAGACTCAGAAAAACAACAAGGTTTGAAAATTGTCGTCAAGCCTTTGAAAATATTAGATAAAATTAAATAATATTTTTAATATCAGAAAATCATTTAGAATTATATTATAATATAAAAATTTAGCATGATGATCCATACAATGATTTCAGCCATCTTAATAAAGTACCGTGGTTATTTAGTATCATATACGTATTATATATTTTTTTAGTTTAAGTTTTAGTAATTTTGTTGGTTTGTTTTTATTTTTAAATGTCAGTTTCATTTTAATAGTTATTTTCAGCTTTAGTCATTTTAGTACTTCAACTTTAACACAATGAGAAATGTTGGTAAATATTTACTCGACGTATTACAAAGTTTTTTATTTGGTGTCAATGTGTTATTTTAGTAGTTTTAGTTACAGTAACACTGTGACTGAGCATTACATACAGCATCATAGGCCCATTAAAGAAAGCACTAACTCCTGTCTTTCCTGTGTTCACAGGTGAACGTGGCGACTCAGTGCGACCCAGAGGAAGTGATCGTTCTGTCTGATTCAGATTGAGTCACAGGGTATGAGCTGGCATCTCAGTCAGCGTCCTGCTCCGTTAGTGCCTGCCAGTGTGAACAGAGAACAAAAAACCTTTATTTTACTTTGGACTGGTTCAGTCAGGTTTTGAACCACTTGTACGCAATGCCACGGTTTACTTTTTATACAAGGGGAAATGGCATGCCGTTATTCATTCAGGCTTTTTAGAGGTATTTTGGTATATTGTGAATTGGACTTGCCTCTAAACATTCTTACTCCGAGGGTTTATCTTGTATTGTATTTATGGTTTTAGTTTGAGGGTTTGGAAGCAATCCTCATCTGTGCCAAGAGTCATGAGGGGAAGTGAACTTTCTCTTCTCAACTCAATAAATGCTCCCATTTTGTGTAGTGTTTGACTTACATGTTGATAACTTTGTATAGTGCACTGTGGATTTTTTCAGCAGGATTAGTTTTCCACGTAAATTGTGAGATACTTTACATGCTCCAATTTACAAACATCGGAAGCTTTGTTTTCAGATTACATCTTAACGAAATAGTTCACCCAAAAATAAAAATTCTGACATTCATTTCACCTCCTTTTTTGTGTGTGCAATACAGAAAAAATATCAGGATATGGATTTAAAAGGACTTGAGAGTAAATATTGACAGTATTTTTATTTTTGGGTGAACTGTCCCTTTAACTGGCCTCAGGTGACGAAGCACAAGAGTTAAGTGTCCTCCTGCACTTGACGTTTAGTATTGAAATTATTTCTGTAAACTGCTGTTGATTGAGCTATTAAATTGATCAGTATTGTCATATTAAAAATTGTTTTTAATTATTCTGCTTAACTAATTGAAGATTTAATTGGCATGACAAAAGGTGCATCAAAAGAATGGTAACCATATTAAAAATTATTTTTTTATATTAATAACCAGGACACTATGGTGGATAAATAATACCCTTTTCTATAATTTTATTGTAATATACAGTGGGTACGGAAAGTATACACACCCCCTTAAATTTTTCACTCTTTTTAATATTGCAGCCATTTGCTAAAATCAAATAAGTTAATTTTTTTTCCTCATTAATGTCCACACAGCACCCCATATTGACAGACAAACACAGAATTGTTGACATTTTTGCAGATTATTAAAAAAGAAAAACTGAAATAAAAAAAATTCAGACCCTTTGCTCAGTATTTAGTAGAATCACCCTTTTGATCTAATACAGCCATGAGTTTTTTGGGAAAGATGCAACAAGTTTTTTCACACCTGGATTTGGGGATCCTCTGCTATTCCTTCTTGCAGATCCTCTCCAGTTCTGTCAGGTTGGATGGTAAACGTTGGTGGACAGCCATTTTTGGGTCTCTCCAGAGATGCTCAATTGGGTTTAAGTCAGGGCTCGGCTGGGCCATTCAAGAACAGTCACAGATTTGTTGTGAAGCCACTCCTTCGTTATTTAGCTGTGTGCTTAGGGTCATTGTCTTGTTGGAAGGTAAACCTTCGGCCCAGTCTGAGGTCCGAGCACTCTGGAGAAGGTTTACGTCCAGGACATCTCTGTACTTGGCCGCATTCATCTTTCAACCATTGCAACCAGTCGTCCTGTCCCTGCAAAACACCCCCACAGCATGATGCTGCAACCACCATGCTTCACTGTTGGGACTATATTGTACAGGTGATGAGCAGTGCCTGGTTTTCTACACACATACCGCTTAGAATTAAGGACAAAAAGTTCTCATCAGACCAGAGAATCGTATTTCTCACCATCTTGAAGTCCTTCAGGTGTTTTTAGCAAACTCCATGTGCTGCACTGAGGAGGAGGCTTCCGTCGGGCCACTCTGCCATAAAGCCCCGACTTTTGGAGGGCTGCAGTGATGGTTGACTTCTACAACTTTCTCCCATCTCCCGAATGCATCTCTGGAGCTCAGCCACAATGACTTTGGGTTCTTCTTTACCTCTCTCAACAAGGCTCTTCCCGATAGCTCAGTTTGGCCGGACGAACAGCTCTAGGAAGGGTTCTGGTCGTCCCAAAGTCTTCCATTTAAGGATTATGGAGGCGACTGTGCTCTTAGGAACTTTAAGTGCAGCAGAATTTTTTTTTGTAATCTTGGCCAGATCTGTGCCTTGCGACAATTCTGTCTGTGAGCTCTTCAGGCAGTTCTTTTGACCTCTTGATTCTCATTTGCTCTGACATGCACATGTGAGCGTAAGGTCTATATAGACCAGGGTGTGTGATTTATAATCAAGTCCAATCAGGATACAACCCACCTAGCTGGAATCAATGAAGTTGTAGAACCATGTTCTCAAGGAATGATCAGAAAGAAATGGACAAGCACTGATTTAAATATATGAGGTCCACAGCAAAGGGTCTGATACTTAGGACCATGTGATATTTCATTTTCTTTTTTAAGAAATCTGCAAAAATTTCAACAATTCTTTGTTTTTCTGTCAATATGGGGTGCTTGGGTGTGCTGTGTGTACATTAATGAGGGAAAAAAAATGAACTTAAATGATTTTAGCAAATGGCCGCAATATAACAAAGAGTGAAAAATTTAAGGGGTCGAATACTTTCGTAGCACTGTGTATATCTATATAACAAAAAAATTTTTTAGGGACATGTAGGGATATTTTGCCCAAAAATGAAAATTATTTTTTCTTTCTTCTGCAGAACACAAGTTAAGAGTTTTTGGACTCCAACGTTCAAAATATCTTCTTTTGTGTAAGTTTGGAACGGTGTGAGAGTTGGGAAATTATGGCAGAATTTTCATTTTTGAGTGAATTATCACTTGAAAACAATCGGGGTAAACAGAAATATCCAAAAAGGGAAAAAAAATTGAAAACCGACTGACTTTCAAACAGTAATAAGACATGAATGAATCATAATTTGTGCACAACATACTTTATTTCTCTTTCATTTGAAGATCTTGAATCTTGTGAAACCACTGACATATAATTCTGTCCACATCAGGAAAATGCTTAGTCTGCTACCGTCCGTCGCATATTTAGTTCAGATTCACCACAACAGTTGTAGACGGAACAAATATATATTTTATTTATCAATACAAAATACCGATCTCTAACCAGATTACTCTGAATCATGCTTTTACCTACTGGTGTTTTTTTTTAATTAGATTTCATTGTTCACACTTTAACTTTGCTCACTAATCTGAAATACACACAAGTCTGATATAAAAGTAATAAGAATGTGTGGATAAGCAACAGATGTGATTCCTCCCAGCTCACAATCTTCAGATCCCGGTTTATTTATTGTAATATATTGAACAGTTGCGCAAATGTTTGAGGTATATGGTTTCTGTGGTGCATCTGTGGTACAAGGCAACTACTGATCACTGCATTAACGTATCCAAACATCCACTCAGGCAATTAAAACACAAGTCTTGATCGGTCCCAATCAGGATCTGTTATATGTCTTAAACGTTCTTGGCAGTTGCAGACATTCACACTAATATGGCACGTCATTTGCATACTTCATTCAAGCTTTTCATCCATTCGCAAATCAGGTCTCGGCCTTCATGGAAGGCAAACATGTAAACTATCACTACTGGTTCACTATAGGCTACATCTAAAATACTGCAGGAGTTCAGTAGTTGGATGCCAGGTGCTTATGACTTTGTATTGAGGAGGTTGTGTCCCCCTCAATGTTTACGGTAGTTTTAAGGATAAAAGGACATACTGTAAAGCCAAAATGCACTGCGAGTTGATTCATTTAGTGATCCAACTACCTACAAACCTTGCACTTCCCTGCCCTTCAAGCAGTAAAGGCCCGTTCACACCAAGAATGATAACTATATTAGCATCCACACCAAAGCACAATAATGTTATGTTTATTACAAGCTTGCACTGTGGTTTTGTGCTTGAGCTCTTTAAAGTGGAATAGATTCTGATTGGCTGTCAATATTTTTAAAATAGCTGTGTGAACAAAACGCAGCCTCGATGAGTCATTGATGAGTTCTTCTCACAGAATTTGAATGATTATTTACCGTAAGTTTTAAGGCGCGTTCACACCAAGAACTATGAAAAGTTCTCCCACTTTATATTTTAAGTGGAATTCTGGTGCTTTTATCATTCTGGGGTGCGTTTCCCAAAAGCAACTATGGTCGCAAGTTCCGTCGTTACCAACAGATTTCAATGGAACCACCATAGTTAGCGAACAATGGTTTTGGGAAACGCGCCCCTGAGTGGCTGTCAATGTTTTTATCGTTCATCAGCTAAGAAAAGTCCTGACAGTGATTTTAATCATATTGTTCAAGTCACTATCATAGTTGTGATGTGGACTTTGCCATTCACTTGATTATTTAGAACTAGATTATTAAAACTTTATAGTCGTTACGTTATTTGTGTGAATGGGCGTTTATCGTTAGTTACGTTATTTGTGTGAACAGACCTTGATAGTTATCTTTATAACATATGTCCTTTTTGTGAACAAGCCTTCATAGTTCTCATTATAGTTATCGTTCTTTGTGTAAACAAACCTTTATTGTTATCGTTACAGTTATTGTTCTGTGTGTGAACGGACCAATATAGTTAACTTTATAGCTATCTTCAATTTCTTATGAATGAGCCTTTACGGTTAATTATCGTCCATTTTTTGTGAACACACCTTTATAGTTATTCTAATAGTTATCGTTTTTTATGTGAATGTACCTTTATATTTACCAAGATAGTTATCATCCTTTTTGCGATGACCCTTTATAGATGTCATCCATTTTGCGAACGAGCCTTTATTGTTATCATTATAGTTTTTGGTGTGAACAGACCTTTATAGTTATTGTCATAAATATCATCCTTTTTTGCGAACAAATCTTTTTCATTATCGTTATCGCCCTTTATTTACACACAAGCTTTGATAGTTATTGTTATTATATAGTTATAGTTATTATCGTTTGTGTGAACATACCTTTATAGTTATCGACTTTTTTTATTAATGAGTCTTCATAGTTATAGTAATAGTTATCATTATTTATGTGAATGTAACTTAATAGTTAACGTTTTAGTTATCCTTTTTGCGAGTACCCTTTATAGTTGTCCTCATTTTTGCGAACAAGCCTTTGTTGTTATCGTTATAGTTATTGGTGTGAACAGACCTTTAGTTATTGTTATAATTATCGTCCTTTTTGCGAACAAACCTTTATAGTCATCATTAAAGTTATTGTCCTTTTTTGCCAATGAGTCTTGATAGTTATCTTTATTATCCTTTGTGTGAATGTACCTTTATAGTTATCGCTATGTGAACTAGCTTTTATAGTTATCATTATCATCCTTTTTGCAAATGAGACTTTATAGTTATCATTACAGTTATCGTTCTTGTTGTGAACGGGCCTAAAGACACCAAAGTGCAGAGGAAACTATATTCTTGTCTCTTATTTAGGAAAACAAGACATTTAAAACCTTTGAGAGTCAATATACTGTATATAGTTGAGTGACTACAATAAAACTTCACATCAAGAACGGACCAAACGAGTTACAGTAATGTACAACTCTGTACAGCATAATATCATACACATAATAACAGAACGGCACTTTAGAGCAACAGTGAACAAATGTTCTGTGCTAGTGAGGCAGCTTGAACGTGATGGCGACGGCCCCGTATTCCTGGCCGGGATACGGTTTCGACAGTCACCATAGCAGCCTGGTCTTTAAGTAGATACATACGTGAGCTAGCAGTGGGCACTTGGTCATTGTTATTATTTTCGAACACACATGGGACATTTTGTATGGCGCACTCACTGACATGAGGTAAAGAATCAGACAATTGTGCACATAGGGCCAGATTTACTATCAGCTTGCGCCAGCGCAAACCCTCATTTGGCGTTAATAATAATAATGGCATTAAAAAACTACTGTCAGGATTTACTAAAGACACGCAGTGTGAAATTAGCACTGAAAAAGCGTGGACAGAGTTATTTTTGCGACTCAGCTAATTTATGCATTTGTAGGCGTTTCCCATTCGATCAGTAAATTTATGGGAGGAGAGTATTTAAATGAATCGCGCAACGCGATTTACTAAGATTTGCGCTTGTCAATTCACTGGTGTTTGTGGCATTATTTAATGTCCCCAAAAAACATGCTTTAAAGCAGGCGTTAATTTGCGCTACTTTATGGAAAAGCGATGTTTGCTCGAATAATTAATAATTTAATATTAGAAGAATAATTTATGCCTTTTCCCACAGTGCTTGTTCCCTGGGAATTGAACCCACAACCTTTTGCGCTGCTAACGCAATGCTTTACCATTGAGCCACAGGAACATCTATGTATTAACAGGAGCATCTGTGTTCTTTAATGTGCACCTTGTCAGTAAATCACCCGCAGATTTTTCCCCTCCCATCGGTGCTTTTATGGAATTGCGCTTTAACGCTAATTTGCCCTGTTTAGTAAATCTGGCCCATAGTCCCTTGAAACCAAAGACAAGTGTTCTGGTTTTATGGGACGGTGGTTTCTGAGGGAAACCTCTTATGTGATGCTGCTTTCATCAACGTTACCCTCACAGACTTCTTCCAAACACCCGCTACGATTGCCACCAATGCCCAAAACTCTAGATCCAAGGCCATGCGGCCCACTTTGAGAACTGATTCCAAGAAGAGGCCCAGAAGCGGCCATGTTGAGACAAGAAACGCTGTTGCTGCTCATGGAATGTTGAGACAAAACGGGGATCCCGCTTCTGGCACCAACGCTACCTTGATTGGTCTCGTTGGCTGACGCGAGCTTCATGTGATGCGGTGGAGAAATGACCGACCTTTCGGATCCGGCTCTTCCTTCGGCTCTGCTGCGCCTCTCGCAATGCGAGCGATGCCTCATGAAGCTGTCGCGCCACATGAACTTCTTCCCGCAGTCGTGGCAGTCGTAGGGTTTCAGACCGGTGTGGGTCTTCATGTGCTCGGTGAGGTGATGCTTCATCTTGAACTTCTTGGCACAGACGGGGCAGTGGAAGGGCCGCAGGTCCAGGTGCATGTTGATGTGCCGGTCCCTCATGCTCTTGTGCGTGAACGTCTTCCCGCAATGACACATGAAGACCTTGCCTGAATTTCCAGCCGCGCCGCCGTCTAATCCTTCCATCCCGCTCCCCAAAGCTCCTTGGCTGGGTAAGTGGACCGCTCCGTGTTCGAGGCTACCTTTTAGAGACACCCCTGACATGCCTCCTGCAAGCCCTAATGGAGATGTAGACTCCAGAGCGGCTTGATTGTACAGGAGAATCTGGTTTCCCTGCATATCCAGAGGGAAGAGCTGAGCTCTGGCGGCCGTCGACTGAACCGAACCAAGCCGGGTGGACACGGTCCTGCTGGAGCACTGACCGGGATTCTCAGCAGGGTGTTGAGAGGACGTCTGGTCGATCAAACCCCTCTCAAACTTGAGGTAGTCTTCTGAGGACTGGCAATAGTCAGCCTAGAGGAAAAAAGACATTTGAGTAATTGAGGATGGTAAGTTGTTGTTGGTGCACCTCACAAGTATGAATGTTTTTTTTATGTTGTAATTTATTTTTGTCCACTTCGTCATATTATCTTTGCATCTCTTATTCTAATCCAGTTTTATCTATGGGTATAGTACCGTCTCAATCAGAGATTTGCTGAAATTACTTCCTGTCGTTCAAAGAAAAAATTTGTAAATTTTTTTGACAATATTTGATATACAAAAATATTTAGACACTACGCCGGCTTAAAAGGCTGTTAAAATTACATCATCCATGGTGATTGGATTATATCAAATAGTTGCACTTATATAAAATCAATAATACATATATATATATATATATATGGTACACATTTGAATCAGACACTTCAAAATAAGTTTTGAAATGAATGTTTTCGAAATATTTGGTTTCAATATAAGCATAGAGATTTTAAAATTCAGGAGACAAAAAGTCCTGTGGACTTTCTGGTGTCAAACTACACTGGTGGTTATTCTGCTTGGACACATGTGAAACATATGATGAACTGACTCATGCGTTCATTCAAAAATGAACTTGAGGACCAATTGGTTAAAAAAATGAATGAAAAAGTAACTCAGAAAATGAAGTTAGTTCTGAGAAAAGCTCTAGCAGCTCTTTTTTGCAGATGCTACTTGGTATCTAATGCAATGACATTTTTTGACATTTTTATTGTGTGACAACAAGCATCCAAAATCGTTTAATAGCTGGGCGAAAAGCCAAAAAAAAACCTCAATATATTTCTTTATATATATTCAAATGAGGGTGATTTTTCTGTTAGGAAACCCAAGACAAGGATTTCATTCACTCAAAAAATCCTATTCTTAAGTAACTTTTCAGTTAAAATATCTAATAATCATTGACACACAAAAAATAGATACTTAAGAAAGCACACGGCATACGTATTAAGACTTTTTTTTTTTTTTTTTTAAAGAGTATTAAGGTATATTCAATGCGAGAGTATTTTTGGCCTTAGCACAGTCAGACTTTTTCACTTGTTTTAAGTCTAAACGAGCTCAAAACAAGTGAAGAAATCTACCAGTGCAGTTATATTTTAACTAGTCATTTTTTGCAACTTAATTGGACAAATAAAAAGCATATTAAAATAATTGACATTTAAAATAATTCTTTATTTTATATCACAGACAAAATGGTATCCAATATATTAATAATATATCATCCAGCCCTAAAGAATTAAAGTTAAAGGGGTGGTTCATTGCGATTTCACTTTTTAACGTTAGTGTGTAATGTTGCTGTTTGAGCATAAACAATATCTGCAAAGATAAGAAGCTGAATGTTCAATGCAAACGGAGATATCTTTCTTTTAAAATTCTGGCAGTTTAATGTGTACAAATACGGCTGGTAGGGACTACAACAAGTTACTTCCCGGGTTCGTGACATCACAACCCAGATAAACCCCGCCCTCGGGAAAAGGCAGCAAAGGGGGCGAGGCCATGCTGCACTGCTTTAGAGAAGAGGAAGCGAAAACTAGAGGTGCACGTATATGAATCGAGATTCTGTCTTCTAACGATTCTAATGGATTCACAAGTTTCAAAATTAGTGTTCTAAAGCAGCGGTTCTCAATACTGTTCCTCGCGTTCCCCTGCTCTGCATCTCTCTCTCATTCAGATCATCTCCGACAATGAACTGTTTCAATTATACACTTATTTTCACATAGCTATGAGAAGCGTCAAAAACATGTACTCGCGTACAGTTACCGTACTGTATTAAAGCTTTAATCAGGATAAAACCGTATATTAAAAGCTAACATAAGCAGTAGCATTTACAAATAACAGCGTATCTAAAAGTATGATACAACAACAAACAAAAAACATAGGCCTGCCATTAAGAGCCGTGCTTGCACATGTTCTGCATGATCCTCTTCAATAATATTCTCTGCTTCTCATTCGGGCTCAAACTGATAAGCAATATTAACTATGGCGGGACATTATAGCGCTAGAGGCGTTTAGCCAATCCCAACACACTGGCTAGCTACCATCAAGCCCATCGCCTATTTCTGGGAGGGGCTTTCATAAAGAAGGAAATGAGCCGCCTGTTTCTCAATAGAAGGGACAGAGAGGTGTGGAATAAAGGTAAATTATGTGAAAATTAATGCGTTTTTAAAAAAACAAAGCGTTAACATGTTAGACTGCACCCTATAAACACAATCAATCATAGAAAAAACCCAGTGAACAACCCCTTTAATTTAATTAAAAACTACTGACCTGTGCCTCCATTTCAGCTTCTTCTCTGAGTCCAGAGAGGGTCCTAACGTTCGATATGTTAAATGTCCTGTCCCTCTGTCTGATCATCTCCATCTCTCGTTCCTCTTCATCGTCTTCTCCCTCCTCTCCTCCTGACACCACGATCAGGTCGTCGTTTCTCGAGTGTTCCGTCTTCACCACCACCCACTGTTTTCTGGGCATGATGCTCGGCTGACTGTACGGCGGCCGTTTCTGGGGTGGAGAAGAGTCTCCATCTTGATACGAAGAAACTCCAAAACTGTCGCTCACTCCAACCTCTTGATCGGAGACGGAGGTCACGACTTTTCGCTTGCCTCCCCGATCTCTTTTCCTGGGATACAAGAGCTCGTCGTCATCTTCTTCGATCATGAAGCCTTCCTCTCCACCGGAGGGCATGCAGTAGGTCGGGGTGGAGTGAGCAGCACTCTCTCCCACTGCTCCGGTGGTCACCATCGTCCCGCCGAAGTGTGTGTCTCTAGGACTGAAGTAATTGGTGCTGCTCGGAGACTGGCTCTCGCTGAAGGATGGTCGGCTGGGAGGTTGAGGAGTCGAAGGTGCGTCTCCTCCGTCCGCTTGGGCGATCTTGTTGGCGCTGCCGCTTTGCCCCGCGCTCTCCTTGTCTCCGGATCCCTGAGGTCCACTGGAACCTCCCCTGCCCTCTTTGAGAAGCTCAGTGCATTTGTCCACAATGTGCCACATTTGAAGCACACTGCCAACAGTGAGGTAGTTAACGATGTCTTCGCGAAGCATTCGCAGCTGGCCGGTGTACGCACAACTGAGAACGCTCTCAAAGGCCAGGGGGTCCAAGACGGCTGGGATGGAGACGGTGGACATGTTCTTCAGCAGCACCTGGAACACAGAAACAAAGACCGTGATGTGGCTAATAAACACTGCACAGATGAATCTGATAGAAACTGTTATGCATTACTTAATACAGATTGTGAAAAAAAAAAATTGTCTGTGAAATGCTACAGAACCTGAAAATGTATGGCTTTATTTCTTCATATCTATCTAGTTCACGTGTTCACAGATATTATTTGCATTTTAGGCTTTTCTCAGTAAATACTTACATTTGCAATTAGTTGTATTAAATGATCAGAATATCTTGTAATGAATTTGACTTAAATACTAGCTGCTTTTATATTTCATTACACATATTTATTGTTTTATTTCTTCCGTATATAGTCCATGCAACACACCTTCTTGTGTTCAAAGATAATTTGAATTATCTTGATTTTTAGGCTTTTCTCAGTAAATACTCACATATGCAATTAATTTTATTAATTAATCAGAATATCAGTCAGAATTCAGTCAATCTGATTGAGTCTCTTTCAGTGTTTGTCAACAACTAAAGTGAGAATTTCCAAATAGGATATCACTTGTCAGACCTAGCAACAGTAAGCAAGGGGATGAGTCCATGTAGATTCAGAGTGATCTTCAATACATGTTTCAAGAGATCTTTTACACCAGTGGTGCCCAACCGTTACTGGAGATCTACCTTCCTGAAGAGTTCAGTTCCAACCCTGCTTCAGCACACCTGCCCGTAATTATCAAGTGCTCCTGAAGATCTTAATTAGCTGGTTAAGCCGTGTTTGATCAGGGTTGGAGCTGAACTTTGTAGGAAGGTAGATCTCCAGGAAGAGGGTTGGGCACCACTGCTTTACACCATCTAGGCCTCAAGGTAAATATGTACCTGGTCGTGGAAGTAAGGTGACGATGCAGCCAGCACACACCGATGGGCCTTGAACACCTGGCCCTGAACGTGGATGGAGAGGTCGCAGAGATGGCCTTCTTCACGCTGCCGATTCAGGCTGTCCAGCACTGAGGCCTGCACACTGGGGAAGCACACCTGCACCGCTGAACCCACGGAGTCACCATAGCCTTGGTCCGCCGTGGCCGACTGCATTCCTGCAAGGGAAGAGCATCATGAAATAACTCATTTCAATGCAAACTTAATGTTTGTCCCAATTTGCATGCTTATGCATTATTCTTATGCACTATTATGCACCGTTTTAGCATAAATAATGTGATTGGTGTGTTCCCACTGAAAATTCCAAAAAGAAAACATTCACTTCAAATGCCTGGATGATGCACTTAACTGTAATTAACTGTAAAAACTAAGTGTATATAATTGTTACACTAGACAGTTCAGTACATAGCACACAGAATATATACGTACGCTGCATCCAAAATCAAATGCTTCCCAACAATGCAAAAAATAGTACGCAAAAAGAGTAGCATTTCTGAATTCATAGTATTCGAAAAACAGTAGGCAAAACTACCCGAATAACCTACTACTTGTGTGCATTTGAAAGACACTTTACTATCCCATGAGGCCACAGGAGAGGTATATGAATGACAGTGAAGCGATGCAACTAACACTGCGAGGTCACATGATAGTAACAAGATGATACACACTACCCATATTCATAATAAATAAACCACATTTTTTAACGGCCGTGAAGCAAGTTCAAATTCAAATGTAGTAGGCCTACTCCGACCAAGTACACAGATAGTGACCAATATGATAATCGTGCATTATTGGTACACAACTTCACATTACACAGGCTACTTACACACAGCAACAGATTACGGTTGTCAGTCCTGTATTAAATGGCTGAATATGCTTACATTCACACGCAGTTCAGTTATAAACCAGAGTGACAACAGAATTAAATAATCAAACTGACTCCACACCTAATTTTGAGAGTGAGAGCTCATTTGCATAAAATGAAATTTACTTTCAAAATGAATGAGTCACTTTCACATGAAAAAAAATGCTGTTTATATAAAGATATGCTATACATTTAATAAATGTTACATAAACATATTTTAGATATATAACATAAGTACGTCAACAAACAGCTGCTAAAAATAGGTGTTTTGATTTTCCTCATAACATACTACAACATTAATTTAGATCAAATATTCTTTTATTTCTCTTTGAACCCAGCAAATGCTATTGCAGGTCCAAAGAACAAGGGGCATTGACCAGACACTGCATGATCACTTTATTTATTCACTTTCGGTTGTCTATTAATGACATATCATGAATATAGTTTCCTCAGACCCTGTTATAATGACCACAGTAAAGATAGTTTGCGGTTTGATATTCAGATTTCTTTTGGCTATAAATACGCAGTGCGCTGTCATAGACATGCAGATAACACAGAATATCATTCTCCATGATTTGTGAATTCAGGTGATGCTGTCCTTCGGGCCAAAATCAGGTTTTTTTTTAATGTAGCGACTCTTAATTTTATAAAGCCTATATCTCCAAAAGTTGTCCACTTAGAGCAGTGCTTCCCAAACCTGTCCTGAAGGCCCCCCTGCCCTGCACCTTTTGTATGTCTCCCTCATCTAACACACCTGATTCCACTCATCGTTAGAGAGACTGCAAGAACTAAATTGGGTGTGTCTGATTAGGGAGACATACAAAATGTGCAGGGCAGGGGGTCCTCCAGGACAGGTTTGGGAAGCACTGACTTAGAGGAATGAACCCGGTGTCTTCTTCACCAGCTTGATCTGTGAATTGTTTCACAGCAAAGCTCTTGTCCGTAAACCCCTTGGCTAGTAAGGAATGTGAAAGAAAGGCGTTCTTCATGTTTAACATCTATTACCAATAAACACGCAGACTGCTGGAATACAAAAACATTGTTTTAGGTCGAGTTTGATTTGTGAAAACTTCACAGTGCAGTTGTGGTCAGATAACGGTTCCCTGAGTCATGCACATCACTGTTATGATCTATGAAAACTTCCACAGTGCAGTTATGGTCAGAACGGTTCCCCGAGTCAGTAACAACACTATTCTGATCTGTGAATACTTTCAGTTTCACAGAATAGTTATGTTAAAACTTTCGCAAATCAGAATATTGAAGCCAAGTACTCAAGGAAAGGTACAACCAAAACTTTATTGTCAGACAAAGTGTAGCCTACAAGTCTATGTGTATAAGCTCATTTACCTAATGAATTGGAAAACACTGGCACGCGATAAAATGCGATTGTGAAAGTTTTCACAAATCAAACTCAACCTAAAACAATGTTTTTGTATTCCAGCATTGGTAATAATAGATGTTAAACATGAAGAACGCCTTTCTTTCACATTCCTTACTAGCCGAGGGGTTTGCGGACAAGAGCTTTGCTGAGAAACAATTCACAGATCAAGCTGGTGAAGAAGACACCGGGTTCATTCCTCGAAGTGGACAACTTTTGGAGATATAGGCTTTATAAAATTAAGAGTCGCTACATTAAAAAACCCTGATTTTGGCCCAAAGGACAGCGTCACCTGAATTCACAAATCATGGAGAATGATATTCTGTGTTATCTGCATGTCTATGACAGCGCACTGCGTATTTATAGCCAAAAGAAATCTGAATATCAAACCGCAAACTATCTTTAATGCCTCGGCGTGAATATTTCGCCATCCATTAAAGTTGCATTGGTGTCTGGTCAACAAACAGCCAGTGTTTTTCGCAAGCTCGCTGTCAGCGTGTATTAAAAATAATATTCGCCACGTATAAACTCTCAGAGCCTCGTTCAATAGAGTTCGTGTCAGAAATCATGGGTTTATTTACCAGCCAGCCGCTGCGAAACCAATCCGTGTGGCCTCAACAAGCACGGAAGCGGATCGTCTCATAAATCACTCTTTTTACCAAGCAAGATCTCTTACCGATTTAAATATGTCCGTCAGGCACTCAAAAGAGGGGTTTTCATTATGTTAGATCGACGTTTCCCACCGGTCGGGGATACCGAGAGTAATGGTGGACTGACATCGGGTTTGCCTTTAAGAGATCCCAGACAGCTGCTCTAGACTCGGCCGACTAAAAAGGGAAGCAAACACTGAGGCATGGGAAGAAAACTATTCTCTACTGTCATGTCACGGCAACAAGTGCTGTTTAGAGTATTAGAAACCATAGAAATTATAACCATCTTATTAAAATTGTAACCATTGTTCCAGCCTTCAACAACAACCAAGCAGTTAATAAGGCAGCAGCTATGCTTCATCTAAAACAATTTTACCCAGAAGTTTAAGTTTCCTTTGTTTTTTTTATTCTCATGAGTTTTCCATTGGTAATTGTAATGGTTAAACTGTAAAAATCATAATAGAAAAGTTTTACAAAATAATCCAAACGAAAAATAAAAACCAATCCTTAAAATGGACTAAAGATTAGTATTTTCTACAGGAAGAGGACATTTGTGCACTGATTTGGTCCCTCACAGGACTTACATTTTTAATGCTAATGTTTACAGCATTTGGCCAGCAACAAATGATTATTACTTTAATTATATTATGGGTATAATTACCATGGGGTATCCTTTAAACACTGAAAGAAGCTTTCAGAGTTTAGATTTGATTTCTTATGAGAATAGTAGCAAAGTTCAAGTTGCCTCAGTTTTATTGAAGTATTTTGACAAACTATGATTACCATGATAACTTGTTTGTAAGAGAAACAATTCTCATTTGCATTTTTATAAAACTACAAACTATATCCACAAGAACCAAATAGACCAAACTTTGTCCACTTGGCATCATAATGAGGCTCATCACTGCATTACATGCCAAAATATACATTTTATTGATCCCCTTCCAAGATGCAGTAAAATGTGCATTTGGTGGTGGTTAAAACATTAATAAAAATTGTCTGCTAGTAAGACAAAACATTAAAAATGCATCTCACAAATATAAAAATATACCAAAGACAGGAGAGATGAGGATAAAATACGAAAAATTCAGATTTAAAAAAAAAAAAAAAAAAAAAGTTCAAAACTTTTTTTTTTTTTTAAATGACCACAGTAGATTACAGCTGAACTACTTCCGATTAGCGGAGGCTGTTCCGATGACACAGTCGTTCACCTGCAACACAGTAAATGCGAGTTATAGACAGTGTTGAAGATTAGGAGACTTTCATAAAATAAATACACTGATGTGATCGCATGAGATCACTCACCTTGCTGGCGAAGCGCAGAGAATTCAGCGACTCACTGAAGCTCTCTTCCTCAGGTGCAATATTCACAAACATCAAACTGTACAGAGGAAAAGAAATGAGTCACATGTTCCTTAAAAACACAGTAATTGTATTCTGCAAACCCCTAAAAGAAAATACCATCTCAGGCTATAAAACAAACATGCACTTGAGCATTACACGTACGTTTTGCTGTTGCCTCCGAGGCAGTTCTGGAGGAGGTATGTGAGCTTTGAGTTACGGTAGGGAATAAAGCTCTCCTGTAGATGTTCAGAAAGAAAATGAATGTGAGAAATCATTATAGCACAGCAAGTCATATAACTGAAGACAACATTTATAGCTCACTACTTAATGCATAATGTACCAAGAAGTCTAGAAGACTATCATTTTGCTTTTAAAAAAAAAATAAAGTATGATATTGAGAAACCAATAACTCAGAATTGGTTTCATACAGTTAGCTAAAAACATACCTTGCTGGCCAAAGCGGCGATCACAATTCCCAGGTTGGTGAGCGATGAGTTGATGGCGGTCATCTCCTTGAATCGCTCTCCTTGAGACTGACTCTTCTGCACTCTCTCACTACCGGCCAAATCCACCAGACACAGCACAGCTGAAACACAATCAATACACAATTAATTCAGGCGCATCTCATTAAACTCACTTATAATATAATTATAACCTACTCAACATGAAGACTAGGGCTGTCAAAATGACTGAAAAACTAAATTTTAAATTTGCACTTAAATATGATCAATATTCGAATTATATTCAAACTTAAAAAGGCATAATTTCAGTTAGAGGGAAAAAAGCTTTTGGCTTCTCTCCTGAGGCCACAAGAGGGCGCATCCAGCAAAATACTATGCACGTTTATTAATACTCAATACCCGACTATCTGTGAAAAGTGCAAACGTTTTAGAAACCAATATAATTCAGTTGCTTGATATAAACAAAACCGATCATGTATGCATAATTTAATACAAAGGGACGAAAGCCCTTGCATTAGAATGTGGATTTTTATTTTAAATTCAACGAATATTCGAAATAATTTTTTTTATTTGACAGCCCTAATTAAGACTACTCTTAATTGGACCTCTATTCCCCTTTATGAAGTGCAGTTTATCTATTAAATCAAGGAATTCTGTGATTCTTACACTTGCACTTGGTGTCTCGATCAGAGTTCTGCCCCTCTATGTCTAGCTGGAACACAGAGTGAGAACGTGAAGAGTGATCGTTTATGCCTGTGCGGGCTGTGGACCGGTTCTGGTTTGCCAGCATGATCAAGTTGTGCACCTGAGAAAATAGGAAAGAAAAACTGCACACTCATGTATGAACAAAATCAAATACAACACGGATTAGAGATGCACCAATTGCAATTTTCTTGGCCGATTCAGATTTCCGATTTTTTTGGAAGTGCGACTTGCCGATACAGATTTTTGCCAATTACTATTTTATTATTATGAACTATAATTGACAGCATATACAAACAAAAATCTATACCAATTTCAACGCAAAAATTATTTATATAAGAAATGATTAAACATTACAATTCCCCCAATCTGCACTAAGTTACAGATTTTCACTTAAATAACTTTCAAAATAAAGTGTGACTGGAAAGAGGAAGAAATAGTAAACTTAATGAGTTGCTGTATGTAACAAAACAAATGCTTACTTTGTGATAACTTCTTATCAATACAACATAATTCAGAAGGGGGGAACGAAGCACAAGAGAATTAATTGAGTTACTAACCCCATGGGAGGCAGCAGTCCCCCCCCCCCCCCCCCCCTCTTGCAGAGTCACTTCACCCTGAAACGAACAAAAAAGAAAAAACAACTCACCTGCCTATAGCCTTAGTAATCCTGTAGACATTGATTAGCTTGTTCAGGTGTGTTTGATTAGGGTTGGAGCTGAACTCTGCAGGACTGCGGCTCTCTAGGACCGAACTCGCCTACCCCTGACTAACCAATGCAACCCAAGAAACAAGAATTAGACCAATAAACAAAACAACTGACCTAACTTATTGAGTAGGGAAAATAAAGCTCTCCGAGCTAACAGGACAATGAGTTCACACAGTATATCAACTCTTATAACTGTCTGCAAACCAAAGCTCTTTTGTAGCACACTTCTCATGACAAACATCTGACTGATCAGACAGTTTACCTGTGATTACGGAGTGCTTGATTTGATGCAGACTTGACAACGTGTCAGTACTGCACCTGATCGTGTCTGAGTGATCATGGAAGGTAAAATAATGATCACAACTATTACATCATTTAAATTGTGCATCCCAATCCTCAATAAAAAATAAATAAAAAAAACAGCCCAAAGTAGCGCATTTGTCCCAATATACAAATGCATTTCCATCCCTAGAATACATATTTCCAGTCCAGTTTCTGCTATTATCATAACAGCTCAACATGCCTCCCCTAGTGTGCCCAAAACATTAGCACGTTTTATTACGAGTAGACTGCAAAATTTTCAGTACAAGCATTTCAACCAAATGTAATTTATGCAATATTTCAAACTTTTAACCCACTGGGGAAAATCATCCAATGGCAAAGTTTCAAAGCAGCCCAATTTCGTGGAAAAACACACAACCCTCATCCACATAGTGCAGAAGTCAGATTTGCTGATCATGGGTCACAAGAAGGATAGTAACTGACCAGATGCTGGAGGATTTGCTCTTCACAATCCTGAGCTCATTACAATATCTTATATCGTGAGTGTGCCTCCGTTACACAGTGCTGTGCGACATCGCGAATTCGAAAGTGAACTGCGAGTGCTCATTCAAAGGGGATTTAAATACCCCACATATATATAGCGGCTCCCTGAAGCGCGAAAATTATATACAATTAGAATGTTTGCAGGAGCGGACACAGAAATCGCGGGAGCGGATGGGAGCATGCGGTTGTGGTCAGAAGTTCAGCGAGAGCGGGATCAACAAACCCGGTGCTATCACGCAGCGGTGCAGTCAGTCAGTGAGCGCCGTAACAGATGACGTCAAATCTAGCAGGATTCCATAAATAAACTACACAAAACCCCACTATCCGGACAAAGATACATAATGAAAAGATGATACAAAATTTAATACCTTGAAAAATGGCATTTAAGACTTTTTAGGGCCTAATTTTCTCTAATGATTTACAACTTAATACTTTTTAAGACCGCGACACCCTGGATTTACACTGACTGTTTGATGAAGCTGAGGTGCCATAAATGCATTTACACTGCAAAATTTTAAATGCATACATTTTATAAGATTAGTTTTACATATTTTTTTTAACAAACAAATAAATGTTGAAAAAATGCAATACTTTTAAATATGACTAAACCACCAGTAGGTGGTGGCAAATGTCTGTTTTAATGAGTGAGGCATTTATTCATTCATTCAACGATTCATTCAGAAACTAGGCAAGTGACTGTCCTTATGAATGAGCCACTGAATCATTGACTCACTCGATTCATTCAAAAACGTGGATTCATTCAGTAACAAAACACCACTGTGTGTTGCTCGGAGACACACAACGGTTCTGCTGTGGCTTTGATCGGAACTATTTTTGGAAGTCACTTAATTTTAATTTGTTTATTGAAATACTATTGTATAAAATCGGTCAACATATCAAAAGTATTGATACTGATATTCGAGGAAACATCATGGCCGTATAATGATGCTTACCTAAATCTAAAAAATTTTTCTACCGCAGTATGCATCTATACATTTCTGTGAGTTACTTTGCGTGTGCTGTCTCTCTCACACACACACTCACTCGGCTGTCAAGCTCATCTGCAGGTATAATACATTTGACGCTGTTTACCTGAATGCACTTAATTAGACTCATTCTCATTGAACAACATGTTTACACGCGACGTAAGTGTGTGGTGGCTGTGACGGCATTGCCGGTGCCGCTGGCAATCAAAGATCGGCTCGTTATCACTGACCGGGGGGGTGCCCGGGCGTTCACCGATCCAGGACGGTCATGCGAAAAATCGCCGTTCCCCTCACTGGCGGTCATCGGTGCATCTCTAACACAGATTACTGTGAATTTCAAGTGGTGTCATCTTATATCACTGCGATAATGTGATATACATGGGTGGCGAATGTCGGTCCTGGAGAGCCGCAGCCCTGTAGAGTTTAGCTCCAACCTTAATCAAATACACCTGAACAAGCTAATCAAGTTCTGAAGGGTTACTAGGAAGCTACAGACAGGTGAGTTTTAATCAGGGTTGGAGCTGTACTCTCCAGGACCGGAGTTCGCCACCAGGACCGGAGTTCGCCACCCCTGTGATATATAAATGAGTAGTACCGCATCTTCATTGTTGACCTTTTGGTAGGTCAGGTTGGTAACTGTGATTTCATTATTGGCGACCTTCCTGATCTCATGCTCAGGTCTCTTGTTCGGTTTTCCCGTGTAGAGAAGATCTCGAAGAGTTTCATTGTAGATCTCCACAAAGCTGGCAGTGAAGGCGTACTAAAAATACCAACACAGAAACAGTCTATTAATAAACAAACCATGAGAAGGTCAAAAACAATACCACTCCGTGGATGCCCTGAAGGAAAAAACAAAACCACAACTACTATCAACATTTAACCTCATTTGAACAACAAATATTTCATATGAACCTTCTACGTTGCCCTTACTTGCCACCCTTGCTCTTGGAGTGCTTTAGCAGACTTGAAGATCTGCTGGACAGCACGTGGAATGACTCCCCACAAGTTCTCCAGATCGCCCCCCTCCATAGTAAAGGTCTTCCCACTGCCGGTTTGGCCATAAGCAAAGCAACAAACGTTGTACCCATCCAGAGCAGACTGCACCAGCAGGGAGATCTCTTCGAAAACCTCACGTTGAGTGGCATGCGGCCCGAACACACGGTCGAAGCTGAAGTTATAGCTCTTCTGAGTGTCAGCCGTGCGCCCCGTGTGCGACTGCGGAAGAGAAGAGGGAATTTGAAAGGCTGTTGGTCACATTCTTTAGGTTATACCAAATTTAGTCTTAGCCTCAGATTTATTGGTTGCATGCTGGTATCGTAGAGACATCAACTTCACAGTTACATGCCCTAAACATCAACTATGATTGGCTGCTTTACATGTCAGTCAGACTGTCTCATGCGCTCCTTGGCCAATGAAAGCTGTGATTAGGTCCAGGCCTTCGGTCCTCAGTCTGAAGGTCTGGCTACACAGGACTATACCAATGGCGCTTTTCCACTGCGTGGTACGACTCGGCTCGGTTTGTGTTTCCTCTGCAGTTCAGTACCGCTTTAGAGTGATTATTCACATGTGGTTATAGTTGCTCCGCTTCTACTACCACGACTCCTAAAAAATACTTTTTCATTCCGCGTCGCCCCATCGAGCTCTCGCTGGATCCGCTCCTCTGCAAACAACGAGAGGAACGTCTGTTCTTTCGCAACGGGGACAGCCACTTTTTGGTTGTTAAAAAAAGGGTGCGCTCGTTCAAAACAGTTGCGTTTGATCCTTCGCTGGCTGTGCTGATTTAAATCTAGAGGTTCTGTTGTGTTTGTGTCTCATGTCGCAAGTTCAGTGACGCAGGTAGTGACGATTCTCTCCGGCCAATCCGTGATCAGCAGAGTTTACACGTCATATTTTGGTAACGGTACGATTCACTTGGAACCCCAAACGAGGTGGTACTAAAAAAAAAGTACCAGTGGAAACCCAGTGGAAAACCCCCCAAAAGTGAACCGTACCGAGCCGTACCCTGCCGTTAAAAGCGCCACAACATCCATAAGACCAGAAGCATGATGGGAAGCATTTACCTCTTCCGTTTTGGCAAGTGTAAGAGCCTTGTTGTCATGGGCCGGCAGCTGGATGTGCAGAACATCAGACTGATTGCAAGTCAGCAGTGGGCGGACCCTACAAAACACTCGGATGTTGCCCTAAAAAGAGGGTGTGGATTAATTCATGCATATTTGAACAAATGACTGAATACATAAATGGGATTTTGGACAATCTCACTTTAAGAAAAAGTTACCCAACATAATGTGACAAATAGACACCAAGCAACCAACAAAATGTAATATTGCTCGTTTCAGTCATAAATGGTTATGATTTATCACTTCATGGTGTCACACACCAAATAAACAAAATAGCTTTATATGATTCTGCAAACAAATCTATGAAAGCTCACTTTGAGCTCTTGAATAGTGTTGTGGAGCTTCCTTCGCTCCATTTCTCCAAGGTGGAGCTCTTCTCTTTCCCGGGCCACTGTTTCCTCAAGGTTCCTGACCATTTCTTGGCTCTCCTTCAAACTGTCCTGACACTGCCTCAGTGTAGAGGTCTGAATGGCGAGCTGAGTCTGAGAAAGACGCGGGAAGAGTTTGACAGAATCAGATTACACAAAGCGGATGTTAATTAAAGGTGGAAATGTGGCTGTATAAATATTTACCTGTATATTGCAGAGCTCAGACTCCAAATGATCCCGGAGTCCTTCCAAAACCTTATGCTCCTCGTTTAGCTTGCTGAGGTCTTTCTTAAGACCATCTCTCTCTGTAGAGGTTTGCGCCAGGTCATCTTTCACAGTAGCCAGCTTTTCCAGCTCCTCTTCACAATCCCTACAACAGAATCAGGAATATTATCGGACAAATAAATAAAAGACCACCAAGTCGAATCATTATGGAGTTAATTTTAACATGCTTACCCAAGACGCTTATTGAGACCTTTGTTCTCATCTTCGATTTCATCCTTATGCTTTTGGGCTTTGGTTATAGAGTCCTTCAGATGATCGTTTTCCAGATTTACCAATTTTATTTTGCTCTGGTAATTCTGGACTTTGGCTTCCATGTCACTCACTTTGCCCTTCAGGTCCCATCCTGGCCTCCGCGACACACCAAAACCGGCAGCTGCTGAAAGTGGACAAATTACCCATTAGGCATCTATTTTATTATACTGTATCATAATACTTACAGACCAAAATGTTTGACCCAGATATGCATGCATGTTTTACCTTTAGGTACTGCTGCAACTGGTTTTCTCTGGTCACCTTGATGCAAAGACAAAGTCGATGTTAAGCTGACATTCACATTTTGCATTTACTGTGGTTATAATATTGACGGAGCTCATTGATATTTGCAGATTGAATATTTACAGATCAATACAGTTTGTGCTAATGACCCGATTTTAGTAGTGTTAAGTGAGGTTTTTTGTGTTTCTGATCAGTTAAAGCATGCGTTTTGCAATACCTCTTGCAGGGGCAACGGCCACTGTTGCAGCTCCAGTTGGACGAAGAGCTTTGACTGAAAAAGAAAAGAGACAACATGAAGACCCCATCTGCTATTTTACTCAAATGGCTCCCAAAAAACTAAAACGAGATGTTAAAGGTCCCATATTGTACACATTTCTGGAGTTTTATTTTAGGTTTTGATGTCCATAAGATTTTACAGTGGGTACGGAAAGTATTCAGACAACCTTAAATTTTTCACTCTTTGTTATTTGCAGCCATTTGCTAAAATAATTTACGTTAATTTTTTTTTTGCCTCATTAATGTAAACACAGCACCCCATATTGACAGAAAAACAGAATTGTTGACATTTTTTGCAGATTTATTAAAAAGAAAACTGAAATATCACATGTCCTAAGTATTCAGACCCTTTGCTCAGTATTTAGTAGAAGTCCCCTTTTGTCTAATACCGCCATGAGTCTTTTGGAAGATGCAACATTTGTCAATGGGATTCTCTGCCATTCCTCCTTGCAGATCCTTTCCAGTTTTGTCAGGTTGGATGGTAAACGTTGGTGACAGCCATTTTTAGGTCTCTCCAGAGATGCTCAATTGGGCTCTGGCTGGGCCATTCAAGAACTGTCACATAGTTGTTGTGAAGCCACTCCTTCGTTATTTTAGCTGTGTGCTTAGGTCATTGTCTTGTTGGAAGGTAAACCTTCGGCCCAGTCTGAGGTCCTGTGCACTCTGGAGAAGGTTTTTGTCCAGGATATCCCTTTACTTGGCCGCATTCATCTTTCCCTTAATTGCAACCAGTCATACTGTGCCTGCAGCTGAAAAACACCCCCACATCATGATGCTGCCACCACCATGTTTCATTGTTGGGACTGTATTGGACAGGTGATGTGCAGTTTCTGGTTTTCTCCACACATACCGCTTATAATTAAGGCCAAAAAGTTCTATCTTGGCCTCCTCCGACCAGAGAATCTTATTTCTCACAAACTTGGAGTCCTTCAGGTGTTTTTTCATGTGTCTTGCACTGAGGAGAGGCTTTCGTCGGGCCACTCTGCCATAAGCCCCGACTGGTGGAGGGCTGCAGTGATGTTGACTTTCTACAACTTTCTCCCATCTCCCGACTGCATCTCTGGAGCTCAGCCACAGTGATTTTTTGGGTTCTTCTTTACCTCTCTCACCAGGCTCTTCTCCCCCGATAGCTCAGTTTGGCCAGACGGCCAGCTCTAGGCAGGGTTCTGGTTGTCCCAAACGTCTTCAATTTAAGGATTATGGAGGACACTGTGCTCTTAGGAACCTTAAGTGCAGCAGAATTTTTTTTGTTAACCTTGGCCAGATCTGTGCCTTGCTACAATTCTTTCTCTGAGCTCTTCAGGCAGTTCCTTGTTCCTTTGACCTCATGATTCTCATTTGCGCTGACATGCACTGTGAGCTGTAAGGTCTATATAGACAGGTGTGTGGCTTTCCTAAAAAAGTCCAATCAGTATAATCAAACACAACTGGACTCAAATGAAGGTGTAGAACCATCTCAAGGATGATCAGAAGAAATGGACAGCCCCTGAGTTAAATATATGAGTGTCACAGCAAAGGGTCTGGATACTTAGGACCATGTGATATTTCAGTTTTTCTTTTTTAATAAATCTGCAAAAATGTCAACAATTCTGTGTTTTTCTGTCAATATGGGGTGCTGTGTGTACATTAATGAGGAAAAAAAATTAACTTAAATGATTTTAGCAAATGCTGCAATATAACAAAGAGTGAAAAAATTAAGGGGTCTGATACTTTCCGTACCCACTGTATATTTGCAGTACAAGTACCAAAAACCATCTCAATATATTTTTACAGCTCCTCTCTCAGGAGCTCTGCTGAGAACAGGTCGATTTTGCCTTGTCTAATTAATATTCATGAGCCTCTCTTCTGATTGGCCTGTTTCTTGAGTGACGCACGGCCAGGCCAAACACAGGTAACTAGGGTCAGCAAAACAAAGGGGAAACTGGAGGCAGCCCATTCAAACCAGCGCAGATTCGGCTACATAAGGAGCTTAAAATATCATCTTGTTGTGATGTTGGGTGCCAGAATCGACGTAATAAATTAGAGCCTCAAAATTAGAAATTTGATCGCATATCTGCTGCCACTGCCAGACAAAAAAACGACGACAGCTGTTAAACGCGATAAAACGAGCGGACTGGACAGAAACGATCGTCAAAAATACTTCTAAGAATCAACTTCTTATCAGAAAAGGTTCAATATTGTATTTTGTTGTTATGGGCGCGTCTACAGATTTCTTGCCATATGTCTATGTTTCCTGCATCTCATGACTATATCGTGTATGAAAATGTCTGTGCGCATGTGTGTAAAACAACAAACTGATGATTTATATATTATCATTTGTAATTGTATATACATTGTTGTGATTAATTGTGGCTGGAACAATAATGTAGCTGTAAAAATAGTTGCCTGCTGAAATTGAAATGTATATACACCTTCATCATGACTAGATAGACACGGTAAGTTTGTCTTTACTATACACCTTAGATGTGATCCACCTCACAGTAACAATCATGTCAGATCGTCCATCCTTTGAGTGAAAGTGTAACATTACAGGTCGGTCAATCTGATTTTGTGGTTAAAGTTAACCTTTTCAACATGTTTCCATGTTGTCCTTGCTCAGCAATGGCATGGACGCGATGTTGGGTTAGGGACGCGATGTTGTCTGGGGGTTTGGCAAAAGGAGAGAGGGACGGTGGGCTGTGTTCGGGGTGGTGACTGAAGGGTATGACTGTTAGTTCTGACGTCAACTTTTTACGGAAGTCACAACGGTTCGTGAAAAATAGTTAGAACTTTAAGCAGACTGTGTGAATGTTACTGTTGACTGACTGTTTTGAAACTTATATGGTAGTTAAATAGCCCCTAGACCTCAGTTATCGTGAAAAAAAGCCAGGAAATTTCAGTTTTGACAATATGGGACCTTTAAACTTCAGTATAACGTACCAGGAGCTTTGACTGCCACAGGATGTCTTGGGGGCACAACACTAGCCGCAGGTCTGAACCTCTGAGGCGGTTCTGCATCTACTCTGCGCATTTTCTTCTGGAGAAAAGTGGGGATGCTTTTCCATTAAATATATTCCAAATAATCCAAAGAAGAACATTTGTGATAAAAGCACAAGGAAAGGAAATCTGTACAGACTAAAAACAGACCTGCGCAGGCTGCTGTTGCTCCCCATCGGAGCTGTTGTGAGCCCGTTTCCCAGACATGACAGGGAGAAGGGATGCTGTATTCTGCAGAGCAACCAAGAGAAAAACATGAACAGACTTTCAAAAGGTACACATGACCGTAGAGCTAATGAGAGATGTGCAATCCAAAACAAAGCACCAGTAGTTTAAGATGAATGCATTTAGCACTCAAACTAAATTGCTGATGAGGTGCATACTATTTTGTACTGTACTGAACAGCAATAACAAGTAGCTTGGGCTGCATACTGCATCTACTTAACATTTTTCTCGTCGCTTTGGCCTTCCGTCCACACAGAGATGAGGCTTTTGTCAAGGAAAACCATAACGCGTGTTTAGTCATGCGACGCATACACTACAAATGGATATGTTTATACACGAATTTAACGTTTTCCGACGTTTCAGTGTGGATGAGAAACTTGGAAAACTCTTGAAAACGCTAGCGTCGACGGAGAGAAAAACGAAAACGCCGTTTTCAAATGTTTCAGGATTATTGGAGACGTTAGCCTTTATGTATTTCCAACGGTTTATAATCTTACCTCTTTGTTCATGGTGTGTAATTCTTCTTCAAGGCAAGCCCGAAAAAACACAACATACACAAACGTTAACGTCATTTAGTCAAATAACTGTGCCATTCAAGTGCATATTTAAATTAATAAACTCAAAATTACCAATAAACACATTGTATTGACGAAAACAAACAGTTGCTGAAATATAACGCCATTCACGGAACTTTACAAAATACAATAAGCTTTATCTGAACATCGAGAAATAAAGCATAACTTATCATACTTACAGTTGGAGTATATAAATAAACACATAACAACAAACCTTTTATACAAGGACTGAGAATTACACGTGAAGAAAAACAACACACACCAGCGCAAACACTTCTCGCAGCCGTTTGAACTTCAAATTTAAATTCAGCTTGCTGTCGCTTTACCAGCTGATCTCTCATTGGTCGGATCGGAACCAATCAACACAAGGCATTCAAAAACTCCCGCCCAAAATGGGCGGAGAAATAGGTCCTATGGCTAGTTTATGACAGTTTTCAGAGTTTGTTTTTATTTATTTATTTATTTGTTTTATTTAGCACATAACATTCACAGGGGATACATACAACAGAAATATTGTTTGAAAGAACAATATGTGACTCAGGTTAATGCAAAGCAATAAAATACACAACAACTGGAATACAAAACACAGTAATATTCTACTAAAATAATCAGGACAAAAAAATAATAAAGAAAAAGAAAAAACAAATAGACGAATACTTAGCATAAGCATCTAAAATAATAAACGAATAAACGAAAATAAATAATTACACATAACGATGTCCACTTCAAAGATGAACCGGGAGGTAACCCTTACACTGACTGAAGTCATTCTTTTCTCATCAATACGCTTGTTTCAGCAGCTTTCTTATTAAGTGATGAGCAGAGGATGATTGTTGAATGATTTTGTAAATGTGCTGAGAGATTTATAGACATACATATAACACAGAAAAGCATAGATGCGTCTTATTTTCCATAACAGCCTTTATTAAAGTGTGTTTTTAATTTATTTGTCTAAACTGCACAAAGTAAGCAGTAGCCTACAATTAAACGTATAGGGAAACATTTTAAAAAGGAATGATTAAAAATACATTATATAAAGAATAAGTACCTACTTACACAAGTAAAATAACAGGTTGTAATACAAATATAAAGCATAAAAGGCACAAAAGGGGGGTGAGGGGTGGCTTTATTAGAGTGTGTTTTTAACTTATTTGTCAAATCTGCAAAAAGACAGCAGTACAATTAAATGTAAACTTTAAAAAATGTTTTATTTAAAAATACATTATATAAAAAATAAGTATTTAAATAAAATAGCTTGTTGTAATACAAATATAAAGCCACGAAATAAAAAACAGCTATTAAATGCACAGTATTAAAGCACCACATATCTACAAGAATTGAAAAGGCACTCATATTTCATAGAAATTTCCATATATACATGACCTCACATGCCGGAAGTGATTTTGGTGGCAGGCGTGCGATCATTTTGACCTCATTCACCGGAAGTGGAGTCGCGCGGAGTCGGACAGCCCTTCGCGAGAGAAAAAAATAGAAAACAATTGAGGGGGAAAAAAAATCGGTGAATCCAAGGGGTTCGGGCGGATTTGGACGAAGTTTCCGAACTGTCCCGGCCCGGAGGAGCCCTGGGGGTTGAAAGGGAATCGCCAGCACCGGTAATTAACACAGAGTTATAAGTCAATTGTGAATTCTTTCTCCAAATTTGAGCAACTCACGCGGGCGCTTCTCGCCGTCTCGCCAGCCGGAAGTCTGCATGAAGCTGCGTCTCTCTCGCATTGGCGTCGACGGGTTTTTTTCTCTCTTCGGTTTTTTTTTTTTATCCTCGAGTTTTTTTTCTCTCTTTTATTTTCTCAGTGAGACTAACCGAGAGAGGGATGGAGGCATAGGGGCATTATTGTTTTCAGGCGGAAGTTTACATGTTGCATAGCTTTTAGATAGTGCTTCTTTCTTCGCGTGCATAACAAAAGCTGACATTTTAATGGAGGCTGGTTGAGGAAGCCCTGATATCATTAATGGATGGTTTTGTGCCTTTCCAGCTACCTTTCCTGATGCATATGCTGTTAACATTGTCCCATTAGATAGAAACATGCCAAATGAGCTGTCATTGCAGCAAAACACGCATGCAACCATTAAAAAATAAATTAAAACGCGACGTTTTCGCTTCCATTGATATAATTTAGGCGTGCATACGAAATTAAAGACTATGTCAGAAGTTGACTAAGAGGTCTGCACATTTGCTTTGGTTTTTTTTATGTGGTTATTTTTATTCTGCATCTCTCGTGCATGCAAATTGTGTGTGTTTAAAGAAAATGAATTATTAAAAAAACGTCAAAGTGTTTGTTTTATTTTACCCTTTTTATAACTGTTTTCTTTCAAATTTATACTAATTTAGTACTGCTGAAAAAAAAAGCTCCGCTGGTTCCTCAGTGTGGTCAGGATGGTATGCTGGCTGGTTTAAAGGTGCCATGAAACTTGATCTGTTTTCTAAATGCATATTACAGATTCTATTGTAAACAGGTCATCTGTGTATGTGTTTGTAATGTGTAATCAAAAAAAATCATAAAACTGGACCCTCAGGTGAAAATGAGAGACTTTTCTCTGGTGACATATGCAGGACTTCTCCAATCATTAGTCCACCTAAACCCCACCCCCCCACAAGCTCACATTCATGTCTTCTGTTTTGAGTGCAACGCCCACTCAAAATCCAATCAACAACCCATGCATAGAACTAAATCCCACCCTACTTTTTTTGAGATGGTCCTCAATGCAGAACACAAGATCCAGGGGGCGTGGTTGGATCCAGATCCAACTCCTCCCACCTTACATATACCTAAACCTACCCGTCTCCACCCCCTGATCCCTAAGCCTACCCGTCTCCACCCCCTGATCCCTAACCCTACCCGTCTCCACCCCTGATCCCCTAAACCCACCCATTCTCCACCCCCATAGAATGTGGATCCACTCCTCCCCCTGGATCTGTGTTCCGCGCTGGGAGGGGCTACTGCCTTTTTTGTTTTTTGTATCTGATACATTTTCGAACCAGGGTTATATTGTTATAATTATAAATATTCCTAATGGTAATTTTAAACTTCAAAGATGGCACAGAAGCTTTCTGAAATGGGCATTTCGGGTCTTTTCACACTGTTAATGTTCTTCTCAGAGGATGAATTAAAGGGATAGTTCACCCAAAAATGAAAATTTGATGTTTATCTGCTTACCCCCAGGGCATCCAAGATGTAGGTGACTTTGTTTCTTCATTAGAACACATATGATGATTTTTAACTCCAACCGTTGCAGTCTATCAGTCGTATAATCATGGCAATGGTAACAAATTCTATGAGAGTAAAAAAAACATGCACAGAAAAATCCAAATTAAACCCTGCGGCTCGTGACGACACATTGATGTCCTAAGACACGAAACGATCGGTTTGTGCCAGAAACCGAACAGTATTTATATCATATTTTACCTCTAATACACCACTATGTCCAACTGTCTTTGGGCGCGCACACGGCATCCGGTGCGTGAAGTGTGTACGCGCTCTGGCGTAGTTTACGCAAGCGCCGGAAGTGATCTCTCGCGCGTATACGTCACTCCTTGTTTACACAGTGCACAGTCCTTGTAGGTACGACGGCTAATAAAAATGGTACTTACTTCGCTTATCCAGATTATTCAAACAGACTTAAAACTAAAAGATTACGTTCTCTCGCGTTAACTCCTTCGGGAGTGGTGACTTTCCACGTATACCCAACTTCTGAGCCTGCTCGCCTGAAGTTATGGTTGATTGCTCTTCAGCTGGATATCAACACACCCATTAACGTAAACTACGCCAGAGCGCGTACACACCTCTCGCACCGGATGCCGTGCGCGCGCCCAAAGACAGTTGACATAGTGGTGTATTAGAGGTAAAAATTTTTTTATATAAATACTGTTCGGTTTCTGGCCCAAACCGATCGTTTCGTGTCTTAGGACATCAGTGTGTCGTCATGAGCCGCAGGGTTTAATTTTGATTTGTCTGTGCATGTTTTTTTTTACTCTCATAGATGTTGTTACCATTGCCATGCATTACACGACTGACAGACTGCAACGGCCGGACTTAAAAAGCATAATTTGTGTTCTACTGAAGAAACAAGTCACCTACATCTTGGATGACCCCGGGGAGCAATAAACATCACATTTTTCTTTTGGGTGAACTCTCCCTTTAATGCATTTACACGGCAACACAATTGTACACTTTGACATCTGGATGCTTGGCCAAAAACCGAACGGAAACTGCTTTTCTAAAATTATTTATTGTTTTTATTAAATATAAAAATATATTTTGGTAAGATTTTCATATTTTACCCTCAATTTTAATGATAGTGAATTACAAAAGCCAATACATATAACCACCTTTTATTGAAAGTAACACAATACCGGTTGGACAGAATATAATATTATATTAAATATCAATATATTCTTTTTTTAATTTAGTTCATGCACCAGAATCAGATGACCTGTTTTTTTTTTTACTATTATCAACATAATTATAGTCCTTTGTATAGTTTCGTATAGTCCTTATATACAAAGCTATCATTATCAGAGCGGGGTGACATTGCATAACGTCACAAGGGTAGTCATTTTACCACGTAGCTCAGTCCAGCTGTACTACAATCATTCTTACAGCACAGTGGAACCTGGTTGCCAAGTCTGTGGTTTTCCTGTGGAATTGGGCTACTTTTAAACTGTTGCTGTGGGTTGGTTTTTCCTCCGTGGGTTAATGGTTTGAAGTACTGCATAAAGCATATTTGAATAAAATGCTTGTACTGAAATATTTTATATTCTACAAATGATAATACTGCGGTAGATGTGTTTGTGAAGGAGGTCATTAGTAAGGAGCTCTTGAGTTGTGTTTTGATATTAGGAAAATGGTCATTGGGCTACTTTTGGGCAATTTTTGATTGGCCATTTGGCGAGCTTTGTTAAGCAGATCTGGCAACCCTGGTGGGAACACCAGAGCGAATATTGAAGGTAGCCGTCACAAAGCGCAGGGAACAATGGCTAGAGGGAGAGTGTACACTTGTGTGCTAAATATGTTTTTCTCTTTTGGCCAAAAACCGAAAATGCCATTTTCAGCGGCCAAAATTTCGGTGCATCCCTAGTTAAAAAATATAAAAGTGTCTCAATGATTCTAAATACACTATTTCAATGTTCAGAACAAAACAAAAAATATCTGTCACTTCTAACATTTCATCTTGAGATTAAAAGGTTTTAGTTGGTCAGTCTGTTGAACTATAGTTGGCCAACAACCAGCAGAGTACCAGATGGCTAGACTGAGAGACCAGCAAACAATCTTAGGCTGGTTCAAGTAGTTTTTTTCCTGTATTGTGCAGGCTGAGTTGGCATGCATGCATTTTAATTTTATGCATGTCAGTTGTGTTTTACACATTGGGTCGTGCATGCATTGTGATTCCTAACCCACCCGCCTCTTGCCAAACACCACCTGAAAGATGCTCCTTGTTATGCAAGGTACTTGGGTGCCCAAATGAGTACAGTACAGTCCAAGTGAGTGAATAAACCTTCAGGCCACAGGAGAAACATAAGGACGAGATGTCATTTCACAAGTGTTGCCAAAGGCAGAGTGGGTGTTTTATAAGTTATGTTGCTTTTCAATTGCAGAAATAATGGAAGATTCCCATTTCAACTCATCATACTTTTGGTCTCCCGTTCCAACAGTGCAAGGACAGGTAGACAACTTATTATTGGACTCTCTTGTACAGTACATCCTTGTGTCTTTAATGAACACGCTATGCTTATAGAGCACAATCTAGTAAATCAAAAAAAGCAAAACAAGCATACCAGTCCGGGATGGCTAACACCAGCCTCGCACTGATCCATGTGAAAGTTACACACTGGAAGCCCTGCACCAGCATCCATAAAAAGTAACCCTTCCCTCGCTGCTCTCTCCTTCTTTCCCTTCATCCTTCATCTGGGTTTATCTCTCAATCCATCCTCCTCTTCTCTTTCCTCCTTCCCTTCTTTCCCCTGTTTTTTTCCCATTCATTCCCCCCTGCGAGTTTAGATTGAGAACGCCATGTTTCTGAATAAGATGAAAGAGCAGCTGGGGCCAGACAAGGGCACTGCTTTTCCACACTCGTCCGCGGCGCACTACCCCACGGCGGTGCTGACGGTGCCGGGCTCGGTCGCCATGGACACGGGAGCCGTCGGGAGGGTGCCGAAGCAGGAGGGTGGAGGAGGAGGAGCGAGCGGGACAGCAGGGGTGCAAATATCTGGCGTGGGAGTGCACCTGCACCCACCTCACACGTCCCAGAACATCACGGTGGTGCCTGTCACATCTACTGGCATCATGACAGCAGGTGGGTATTCCACGTTTGAAAAATCATGGGTGTGTGTGTGTGTATATATATAGCATATATTTTGAAAATATTTACATATACATTTATATATTTATATTCTTAAATTTTATATTATATATAAATATATTTAAAATATAAACATAACATTTTTCTTAAATACATACATGCATGTGCTTGTATTTATATATACAAAATAAATATACAAAGTACACACACATTATGTAAACAATTATTTTGTAATGCGATTACTCGTTTGACACACTTATATATATATATATATAAATACATTTTTTTTGGGGGGGTAATAAAATAGACCCAAGTGAAAACATAGCTTTTAAAATACTTAAATACATTTATAATAGTAATGAGTGACATATCCCACCTGAAAACAAAAATCACCATTTACGAGACCAGATAAATGAGTGTGCAAAAATTCCCTCGTACATTACTGCTGCTTTAAACAGGTGCACATATCATGTAACATAACTGTCACAATAGCTTACTAACTACGCAATGTGCCAAACCCCAAAATCAACATGATCCATCCCTGAAAACACTGTAACTTCCAAAAACACTATGGAGTTGTGCATGATGAAAGAGTTACCATGGGAATGGAGGCCAAGGACATCTCAGAATTCAGCTGAGGCTGATTAGGATGGGCCAATTACGACAGGTCCAGCTGTCAATCATCATAAACGTCTAGGTTACTTGTGTAACCCTCGTTCCCTGAAGGAGGGAACGGAGATGTTACGTCAGTCGTGACTGATGAATTGGGATCTTGCCCGAGAGCCCAATCACCTTCAAGTGTAAACTAAACAAGTCAATGAGAGTTGGCGTGCGTGTTTCGCCACGTGCACCCCTCCCCGCAGCGCGGGTATAAAAGGAGAACGCGTGCAAACGCACATCAGTTTTTCGCTGAGGAGCCGAGACTACGTGCCCAGGCCGTACAGCGGTGGTACAGCAACTGTGGCAACGGAACGTAACGTCTCCGTTCCTTCCTTCAGGGAACGAGGGTTACCA
>JADLZN010009334.1:0-217724 GCA_018155175.1 Sinocyclocheilus anophthalmus | reverse complement strand
AGTGTCACAATGCAATCATATCTTAAGGCTCTCTCTCTTTTTCTCAGGTGAATGATGTGAATGGAGTCCCTGAGCCGCTGCTGGCTGACTATCCCATGAAGTCTGGAGGATCTAGAAATGAGCTAGATGACAACAGCACAAATTATGACAAACCTCCTTACAGTGAAAGTCCTGTGTGAGTATGGCCCTCATCTCATCTGTGCGGTTCTGCATGTGACGTAGAGTTCGGCTTTGAACACAATGCACCTGATTCTGATCTGTTTTTAAAAATCAGATTTTGGGACTGATTGTTCATACTGATGTTTTGAAAGTGTTGAAATAAGGTCTGTGTGTTACTCAGATCTGTGTGTCACAATATGCTCCGTGTATCTACATGCTGGAATACAATTATTATATAAAGGAATACAATTTTAGTAAGCAGTTTAGTGTTGGTTAGTAATTTAGTAAAAAAAAAAAAAAATTTTTATTTTTTAAAAACTTGCATCTTTTATTGTACTGTAATTGTGGTACCACTTAGTTTTTTATTATTAAATTAGCATAAAGACAAATAATGAGAAATGATATGAGGTGTCAATTGGAATATTTAAAATAGACAAATTGTTAAAAAAATGACAAGTACAACATTTTTAAAAATTCATATTTTTATATGATAAATTTTCAAATCTATCTACATAGATTTGGTTTGTGCATTTGATTGTGCTAACAACTTATTAAAATAATAGCATAAGACAGTAAATAAATTAATATGAATTTTCCTTTTCCAAAAAAGGTCATATAAAAAGAGAATACAATTTATTTATTTATTTTTTTAAATCACAATTTTGCGTTTTTTTTGTTTAGTTTAAATGTATCTACATATATTAGTTGCCATCACTGTAAAAAAAAAAGATTGCTGTGATTAATTCCTACAACTTATAATTCAACATTAGGATAAGTAATGTGTTTTTACTTAAAACATTTACATTTAAAATAAATGTTGTGCTTGACTTAAAATTCTAAGTTTAGTTAACTTTAGTTTAGTTCATTATGATGCTGTCCTTCATCACCGTTTGATAGTTGTTCAGCATGACACTTGAAACTTTGTCAAATGAAAAATTCTGCAAGTTGCTTGAAAGGAAATGAAAGTGGACAGAGTTACAGAACAGGTTGTGCAGAAACCGCGTTGTCCGACGTTACTGAGATAAAGGGAGTTTACACATTCTTTCACTTCCTCGTTTCTGTGTTCCTCTCGGATCTGAATCATTTCTGAAAATGATGTGTGTTCTGGAGACTCACTGTGACCATTGTGCCAGTTTAAACAGCATGACGAATACCTCAGCTATGCATACTTCATCTCAGAAGTAGCCTAGCACACCGTAGAAAGAATGACGACACAGTGGAGGAATGAAAACAAGGTCTCATGTAATCTGCCCTGCGTTGTGGTTATGAGCTAATTGCTTGTGTTTTTGTGCATTTGACGTTTGCATGATTTATGGGTCAAATGTCTGCTCATGTTTGTGATGTTTAGGGAGATTGAGCACAATGTGCCCGTCCGTAGTTCAGTCCCGCTGAGCAGCGGATCAGAGATGAACAGCTCTGCAGGACGGCCCAAGAAACGGCGCGCTGGACGCCCGCGAACCGCCGACGGACGGGATCACGACACGGACTACGCCTCCTCTGGAGATGAGCTGGACGACGATGACTTCTCCAGGTGAGTTCACTGCTCTGGGTTTATAAGGTACACTGGCGTTCGAGATGAGATGCATGTGGTTTTGTTTTTCCAGTGAATTCCCTCCCATTATTAATAATGAAGAGAGAGAACATTACAAGCGCCTGTTTGACGAAGACCATCAGGAGTACAAGGAGCTCCAGGCAGAAATGGACCAGATCAACAAGCGTCTGGCTGAAGTGGACCGGGAGCTGGATGACCTGCAGGAGGGCAGTCCTCAGTTCCTGGTATGAAAAGATTCAGCCACGACTCTCAATAATTCTCATTACCGAGAATGAATAAGTACCAGAATATTGTCATAGTTATTATTCTTTTTATTAAATTTAGCATAAAGACAGTACAAGAAATTTGATTATGAAGTGTAAAAAAAAAAAAGTCCATTTAAATTCTAAAATAAAATTCAAGATAATAGTCCTCAGTTCCTGGTATGAAAGTCTTCTAGATTCAATGATAATTATCATGAATTGTCATTACTGAGAATTAACAAGTATCGGAATATTATCATTATTTTTTTTAGTATTGTTATAAAAGAATTATAAAAATTAATTTAAACAACAACAACATACTTCTACTACTAATTATTATTATTAATGTAGCATAAGGAGTACAAAATATCATTTAAATGTAATTTATAAATTATTAGTATTTATTCTTATTTTATTAATTGATATAACTTATTAAATATTTATTATTATTAAAATTAGGCATAAATGAGTACAAGAAATATTATTATGATGTGTAAATAAAAAATTACAATTTAAAATGATATTCCTCAGTTCCTGGCATGAAAAGTCTTCTAGATTCAATTATAATTCTCATTATGATTATTATTATTATTACTATTAAATTAATTTAATAATAATAACTTATTTAATATTACTTATCTAAATTAATATTAATTGTTTTACAATAATTAGAATTATTATAATATTATACAAATATAAATGTCAATTCAAATACATTATTTTTCCCCCTTTTTTTTTTCTTTTAATTTTGAGTTGAAATACGACTTGCGTTTTGGAAGATTCTTCCATTGTTGCATGACTTGTTTGCCTTCCGATGGAAAGTTCCTGTTGGTTACGCTGTGTTTGTGAATAATTAACGTTAGCATGAGTCACTGCGCTTGTTGCTGACTTCAGTCATTCTCTCGTAACAGGACGCCATGGACGAGTACAACGCGCTGAAAGACAAAAAGAGGGTAAGAATGAGCTGAATCCAAGATTTCTCACAGAAACGAACAATAGTGGAGGATGTTATCTGATGCATTTCCCACTGTCTCTGCAGAGCGGCGATTACCTGCTGAAGAAGAAGCGCTGCAAGCACCTGAAGGCCAAACTAAGCCACATCAAAAGAATGGTCAGCGATTACGACCGGAGGTCCTGAAGATCATTCCCATCACATTAGAGAAGAGCGAGCTTCTGGACAGTATTGTGACCGCACAGATGTGTTGGCGTCTGTCCAGATGTGTGGGTCGTTGCCACTCGTGAGCTGGGCTGTGTTGCTTTCTGGACATTTGATTGATAGTGCATGTAAATATTCAAGGCATTCTGATTTGTATTGCTCAGTGCAATATTTTCCCAGAATCCTTCATGAACCACTTTTAAAATCAGGTTTAACTAATGACTAAATCTCTCATTCTCTGTTTTTTTTTTTTTGTTGTTGTTGTTGCAAATGTCCAATTAGCTGTTACAGGTTTAACATGAACTTGTTGGTGTTTCAGTACAGCGTGTTTGTTTTTTAATGGGTTTTTTCTTCTTAGTGGGTAAAATACTGCACCAAATAACTTTACCAGGTGGGTGGTTTGAACTCTTGATAACTAGTATGTCTGTATAAATCAAGCTGTGATCAGTTACAGGTTAGAGAGAGCCTACAAATTTAATTGTCTTTTAAGCTATATTTATGCCATTTTAAAAACTTTTTACATGCTGGTATGTAAATATGTAATTTATATGTTCAACCATGTGATTTCTTTTCATTGTTTTTGACAAATAATAATAAAATCATTTTTAATGCTGCCATAAACGTGACCATACATTTACTAGTACAATGAGTGTTTGTGGTTTCTGAAAGGATGTCAATAAAATCCACAAAAAAGCTATTAAACCGGTTTCTTTCATTTTAGACATCAAAACAATGTCTGGGTGTCATAAAGAAAGGTTCCTGTTTCTTTTAGTGATGCACCGAATTTCGGCAACTGAAAATGAAGATGTCGGCACCATCGAGTTCGACTTGTGGATTTTTATCGATCTTCATAGCAATAAGATTTGTTACTTTTGATATGAAACTAAGTCTGAGCTTCAAATTTCTCAACTTTTTTTTAAAGAAAATCGTGCTAAATCGCTGTAGCACCTCCGTTCAAGCGGTTTGTGAAACGATCCTCTCTTCCTCTTCACTAGTTACAAGACGAAATAAACATGAATGAACATCAGAAACTATGCTGAAAGAAAAACGTTCCAAAATGTATCATGTCTCATGTAATTGATCAATCCGCTTGTAAACAATAAGTCACGTAACATTACATTTACCTCAGCAAATTTAAATGGGTAGTTCACCTAAAAATGAAAATTCTATTATCATTGTTTTCATTTATCAATTCCTATTCAGACGTAGTAAAAATGCACATATGCAGAGGTAAATCAAATTTTTTTTTATATATCTTTTTCTCTTTAATTTAAATTTTCAAAACAACCCTCGATTAGAAAAAATAAATCTAGAGAGGAGTATTAGACCTGTTGTCTTTATTATTTAATGTATGTTAGAATAAACCTGTCATAAAAACCTTAAAATCTTTTTACAGCCACATTTATATTTCAACAGCCAATTGGAATAGAAATATAATTATATCATTAAAAGGATCATACAAAATCTGCCTTGATAAATAAAACGTATTTTTGGTTTAGTTTTTTTCTTGGCTAAAGGAACACTTCATTTTCGGTTTTAGGATTAGTTCACTTCCAGAATAAAAATTTCCATACTTCTCGAGTCTTTCTGTCTTCATCGCAAAGAAATGAATGGTTTGATCAAAGCATTCCAGGATTTTTCGCCATATCATGTACTTCAAATGGGTACCACTCCTTAATGTGATAAGGTCCTTTCTAAGCAAACGATCAGTCATTTTCTTAAAAAAAATACAAACTTATATATATTTTAACCACAAATGGTCGTCTTGCACTAGCTCCGCGATGCACTTCCATAAACTCGCACATGACGTAATCACGTTGGAAAGGTCGCGCACGGTTAGATCTTCGCCTGTGTACTCCGGTTGAAACTGTGATTTGGACCTTCAGCCCGTTGGTCCCATTGAAGTCCATTATATGGAGAAAAAACCTGGAATGTTTTCATCAAAAACCTTAATTTCTTTTCGACTGAAGACAGAAAGACTAGAGAGTAAATGATGGCAGAATTTTAATTCTGGAAGTGAACTACTAAGTGAAAAACTAATTTTGGTGCATCACTGAGTTGATATTTTGCATTAATATTCAAAACTTTAGATGCTTTTTGTTCCAGCCATTTCAAATGTTCATGTTCAACATGATATCAGAGCTGGTTTCTTCCAGTGTTAAGGCCCTTGGAAAAAGCCGTACCCAAGGTGCAGTCTTGAGTTCCACACCCTGTTAAACACACTTTCAAGAGTCTCTAGAGTTTGTCAGGACTCAATCATAGACTGTTTCTGTCCAGCCAGGCTTTCAGTAGTGGGACGTTCCTGTCCATCCAGCGGATGTTCTGCTGAATCTTCTGCAGGGCCTGTTGAACGCTGCGGAGCCCAGAGCCCTGATCCTGTGCTAGTGACCCGAAGAAAGACTGGACCTACAGGAACAACACAAACAAGTGCTCTTAGAATTCTACTGACACCAATCAGCGCAAATGCAAACGCTTTTGTTTACATATATGCCATTAACCTTTCACCCATGATTTATGTCAGCTCATGTGACCTCAACATGTTCACAACATGAAAAATAACCACTGTAATATAGAATAGAACTGTGTGCACATATTTCTCAAAATATATAAATATTTCTCAAATTCAATCATCAAATATTTGTGGTGATAAAAATTGTTAACAATACATTTGTAAATGCATTAGCTAACATGATCTAAAAAATGAACAATATATATTTTTAAGCATTTATATTTTTAAGTAATTAAAGATTACTTTGTTAATGTTAGTAAACAATATAATTTTTCATTGTTTGTTGATGTTAGTATGGAAGCTTGTTTATGCCATGGAATAAAAAAATTTTTATTGCAACTTTTTTTCTCAAAATTCTTTATGTTCATGTTGACTAATGTAGGTAACTAATGAAACCTTACTGTAAAGCATTACTCAATGTTTTAAGGTAGAAATGGACTATAATTAATGCAATGGTTCAATATCTTAACTGTCTTTTATTTTGGATTTTTTGGACAATAGGTGCTCAATTAGCATTCATACGTTTAGAAAGAATGAATCTAAAGTACCTCATCGAGCATTTCTCTGGTGGAATACTGATCGGTCACTCCGACCGCCATGCGAGATATAGCAGATGAACCGAGATCAAACCTAAAAGGAGCATTTGGATTTAATACACCATTAACATTCACAATCTAACATGCTATAATGTGTCATAAGCACCATGAAATAAGAACGTGACTGTAGGTAGATATAAAGCAATTCATAATGTTTCGGACACAGATATTAGCTACACACTTTTTCACAAGTTTCCCCCAGTTGGTTTTCAGGAAGTCCCAGGCAAGTTTGAAACCTTTTGGGTTTTTACTGACGCTGATGACCAGCGATGGCACGTCTTGTGTTTTTATGATCTCTCCTTCAATGCTTCTTTCCAAAAGCCTAGACAGAACGAGAAAGCAAAACACATTCTAGAGCACGTTTAACTTTACTCAGACGTTGAGCATCAAAAAACACAAAACCAAAAAAAAAAAAAAAAAAAGAACAGGTGAGAAATGAATCATGCTTTTGCATTTTAATGACTTTTCCGATAAACAGGCCAAACAGTTTGACCTTCCTTAATGATTCATGCGCCATCATCGATGTCAGGTTTGGGTGAACTATGAAAATGCCACGTGACGTCTCAGCTGCTTCATGAATGCAGACTCACCACTGAAGCTTGTGAGCTAATGGACTGTAAGAGAGGGCAGCTTTAATCATCCACTTCTCCGATGGCGAGACAGATCGCTTGTATTTCTCCAACAGGAAGTCCCAGCCTTCGTCTGTACGCGCCCCTTCAGTGTAGACCACCAAACTGACGTCAGTGGGCAGCCTGAAGCAAACGACACAAAGCATATGTTTGGATGAATGAAGACAGTCTGCAGTATGTTCGATGTGGACGCCATGTAGATCAAACTAACAAACTCTCACCGCATTTTGCCATCGGATTCTTTCCACTGCTGGAAGAGTCGAGTGGCGGTGCTGATGCAGGATGGGTAACGACGGACGCAGGCGAACAACAGCAGATAATTCCTGAGCATCCGCTCGGATACAGACCCCTCATCTGACCAGCTCTGACGGTCAATCAGCGTCTTGAATATCTTCACTAAATGATTCTGTTAGAAAAGCAAATCAACAACAGCTTGCCTAAATATATTTTTAGTGCTGTCAAACGATTAACCGCGATTAATCGCATCCAAAATAAAGTTTTAGTTTACATAATATATGAGTGTGTACTGTATATATTTTATTTTATTATAATACCACTATATGTATTTAATATACAGTATATTATGTATATATAAACACACACCTGCATCTATATAGATTTCGAAAATATTTACATGTATATATTTATATTCATAATTTATATTATAAATAAATATATTTAATATATAAACAACATTTTTCTTAAATATATTCATGCATGTGTGTGTATTTATATACATAACAAATATAAACAGTACACGCACATACATAAAGTAAACAAAAACTTTTATTTTGGACGCGATTAATCGCAGCACTATGATATTTTATTTTTTCCCAAAATGCCAATGCCTGTTTTCCATTTTAAATTTCTTTAATAGTTTAATTACATTTTAATAATAAAAAAGGATTTCTAATCAATTGACTTGATCAATTGGCAAATTGAAAAATCAATTGAAAAATTTAACATTTAATTTTTTTCTGGATTGTATTTTATATATCTTTAATGAATTATGTTTTAATAATAAAGGATGTCTAATCAATTGACTTGACTTGATCAATTGACAAATTGAAAAATCAATTGAAAAATTTAACATTTAATTTTTTTCTGGATTGTATTTTATATATCTTTAATGAATTATGTTTTAATAATAAAGGATGTCTAATCAATTGACTTGACTTGATCAATTGACAAATTTCATGACCCCCCCCCCCCATTCTGTTTTACCATTGGATTTTTTCTGGATTCTATTTGATATATTTTTTATTAATTATGTTTTAATAATAAAAAAGCATGTTTAATCAACTGAATTCATAAACATTCAACAATTCAAAAATGACTGAATAAAACTTTTACAATTGAACCAATCTCTTAAAAAGTAATTTAATTTAATTTTAACAATTAATTTCATTTTTTTGGCAAACAAACTGCTGCACAAAACATGGATTGATAAACCATTTTAATAAACTGTATTATTATAATTATTATGATAAGAAGTACATTCTACTGTACAATATTAATATAGTTCTGTCATAATTTTTTCAAAATTAACCAAACTTTTATTTGGTAGGTTGTAGTAAAGACCTTTGGGTTTCTGTGTGTATCTGACCATAGTTTTATCATCTTTTATTAATGATTATTTGTACAGCCCTTCTTTTGATCCTTTTTCTGTGAAATTCTACATTATGAAATAAATTCAATTTTTAAGACTGGATTCTGTGATTCAATCTGTGTGTTTTCTTGCACTGCAGAAATCTCAGGTCCCTATAAATACTATGAATATTCGGATGTTGCCGTCTTACCCTGGTCAGCTACTTTAGAAAAGGTCACCATAAGATTTTAAATATAATATCTAAACTGAGACACTAGAAAGTACCTTAAAGGGGTCCTATTATGCTTTTTCAACTTTAGTTAGTCTGTAATGTTGCTGTTTGAGCATAAAAAAGATCTGTGTAGTTACAAAGCTCAAAGTCCACTTCAAAAGGAGATATTTTATTTAACAGAAATCACTTTTCAAAAACTACAACGAATGACTCGTTTGGACTACAACGTATATTTTCCGGGATTTGTGATATCAGAAATATCGACGAATGGGACGAGGTCTGGTTGAGCTGCACTAGAGAAGGCAACGAGTGTTATCATCACTATGTCTGAGACACGCTAGCTTTCCCAAGACAGACAAATTTAGAGTGGTTACAATCATCGGGGTTTAAATCGTGCTCAAATTGATTTGATTTTGGCGCAATATTTACACTGAAGCTGTCCCGACATTTCCCGACCAGGCGCCGAGCTGCTGCCAATCACAACGCACACGCCCCGCTGTAACCACTCCCAACCCACTGGCCCAGCTGACTATTCCAGCACACACTGGCCCGCTGACCAATCCTACAACACACAACTGCCCAGGCTGACAATCAAGCACCACTGGCCCAGCTGACGCAATCACCGCACAACACTGTCCCAGCTACCAATCACAGCACACATGGCCCAGCTGACTAATCCAGCACGACACTGGCCCAAGCTGCCATCACAACACACACTGGCCCAGCTGACCAATCACAGCACACACTGGCCCAGCTGACCAATCACAGCACACACTGGCCCAGCTGACCAATCACAACACATTTTGTATTTATTTATAATATATATTAGGGTGAGTTGATTATATATTTCAGCCTTCATTTGATACAGGAACTATTCGAGCCGTTCATGCCAGACTGGGGAGAGAGGTGTTGTAATAATGTACATTATGTGAAAAATTATGTGTTTTTCGAACGACCTAGTTATGAGAGCCTGTTCTAGTACCCCCCAAAACAAAATAAAGACTTGAGCATAAGAGGAATCATCCAAAACTATTACACACATCATCTTTAACTGGACGTAACCATGTTTGCAACCACAACCTTCAGCTGGTTCTCCAGTTCCTCCATGTTTCTCTTCTCCATGAGTTTGTAAAAGGGCACCAGCTCATTAAAGCCCTGCGTCACCGGCATGATCTCCGACTCTTTACTGAGGTACAAACTCAGATTCAGAGCTTTATCCAGCGGCACTTTCTCAATGCTGAAGGAAAGACAAACACACTTGATTAAGAACAAAAGTAAACTGTCTGCAATGACAGCAACACGATTTTTAATGACCGAACGTCAATCTTAAATCAAGTCAAATCAAGTGTTGTTTGTGTTCAAATGCTGCAGGATTTTTCTCTTCACTCTTCACTTTTCTCCATTTATGAAGTCTTTGCATCAGCTGGTGTTTTGGTGATTTTTAATCAATATATGAAGTCAGTTCTCCTCAAGTTCACACAGGTTTTAACAAACTATCAGCAAACTTCTTTGTCAAATGTTGTGCTTGAAAGTGTTTCTGCATCTTTCTTTACCATAAATGACACTTGATTTGATACATTTTAATGCAATGACATTCAGACGATTTAAGTGTGACTTGTGTGACTAAATACTTTCTGTTTCTGCCCAATCAAATGCATATGGATAGTTTTCCACTGAATATTCTGTTTTATTCCAAAATATGTCATAATACAGGAAAGAAATGCACTGCAAGTGCTGTTTTATGTTCTCTTTAAAAGAATAGTTCACCCAAAAAATTTTAATTAAAAATTAACTTAAAATGTACTCACCCACAGGCCATCCGAGATGTAGATGAGTTTGTTCTTCATCAGATTTGGAGAAATGTAGCATTGCGTCACTCTCTCAGCAATGGATGCTCTGCAGTGAATGGGTGACGTCAGAATGAGAGTCCAAGACATTAACTGGTGGACTGGAGTGGTGTGGATTATTGTGATGTTTTTATCAGCTGTTTGGACTCTCATTCTGATGGCACCCATTCACTGCAGAGTATCCATTGGTGAGCAAGTGATGTATTGCTACATTTCTCCAAATCTGATGAATAAACAAACTCATCTACATCTAAGATGGCCTGAGGGTGAGCAGATTTTCAGCAGCATTTTCATTTTTGGGTGAACTATTCCTTTAAGGAACACAAGTTCAGTTCCCTCACCTGACCAGCTGAAAGATGTCGTGGATCAGACTGGCTCTGTCGTTGCTGCTGAACACACTGTGGTTCTGCTGGAGTTGGTTGATCAAAGCATCCCAACCTCTCGACTCATAATGTACAATATAATACCCCCGCAGGTCCACGTTGAATTTAATCCAGTCCACCTTCTCTGGCAGGTACAACACATCTGCAGACACAGTCAGATTTCAGCATAACAGAAGGTAAATATGTTGGGTTGGTTTAATATCTGATAGCGTGAGACACACCTTTTTCACTTTTCAGCAAGAAACGCTGCACTGCACTACTGTGACTGGTGATGTAAGTCAGAGGAACCTGCCACAGGAAGCTTGATGCACTGCGAGAAATTAAATAGACAAACAACAAATATTAAATAATCAATTACTGCTTTGAGTGAATAATAAAACATTAAGGCTATATTGAGAGTAGCATACTAGCTTAGTTTATTTACTATGCATACTGTGCATAGTAGACACATTTTTTCATAAAACCAGTGTAGTTATTGTTAACAGAATCCAAAACAAATTTTTTTTAATTTAAACCTGAAATTAAAATATCAATATTAGATGACTTATACAAAAACAGAAATATTGCCTTGGCAAATAACTGAAAAAAAAAATACTAAAACTAAACAAACAAAATAGCTAAAATAATTAACCTATAGATTTTACATAATAATAAAAACCTAAGAGACCTGAAACAGTAAAACTAAAAAAAAGGAAAAAAAAGAAAATATAAAAAGCTACTGTAATATTACTAAATACTACTAAAGTATACAAATAATACAAAAATATCTCTGTATTCCACAATGCAACGCAATCATCATGAACTTTTCAAGGTGAAAAATAAAACAAAACAAAATATCACCTATGATTTTCTTCTATTATCTTCTTTTTTCAGAATGCCATATCATACAGTTATAAAAGCATAATACAGTATGACACATTAACTTTTGCAGACTGTTTCACATACTATTTTATTACCAAAACAAATGTAGTATGGATAACCAGTCGGCGAGCAATCAACCGAATATATAATGATAAGGAAGCGCATGGGGCACTAAGTAGGCATACATATTGTAGGTGGGCTTCGAGGGAGATGTTTTCTTCTCTAAGGAACGCTCGCGAAATGAACTTGTGATGAGTGCACCTACCCCTGGTGCAGCCTTGTCTAGAGCGCTATTCCACGATTAATCACTGTAGGAAGGTACCAAGCCCTCCTGCAGCGTCCAGGTGTTCATAATGGCTCGAACATCAACACTGTCCTCCATGAACCATTTCTGCCGGGTTTTTATGATTTAGTACATTCATTTGATCAGTTATTTGGTTTGTGGTTCATATCTAACATAAATGACACACATTTTGAGTGAAGAAATATGATTAAATTCTTGTAAATCTAGACTATACACTTTTAATAGATTTAAGTCAAATTAAAATATTAAATGTAAAATGATTTCTTGCACTCACAGAGGCCGGAGATTTAGCCCTGATTTTGGAACAGAATCCATCATGTTTTAATCTCCCTGAATCCAGTTCATCAGAAGTGCAGATCTGAACAGATTGAAATGCATTTGGCCTTTAGAGCAATCGTTTAAATTACTTCAAGGACTGGAGAACATACACGGGAACCGACAGAGGTCACTTACATTGGTAAGACTTTCCCAGAGGTGAGCGTTCACTGTGTTGTGGTAGCTGTGTGTCTTCAGGTAGTGTATAATACCGGCATTGAAAGCCTCTGGCGTCAGGAAATCCCTCAGCATGTTCAGAATACATGCTCCCTTCAGAGATTATGAAGAACAAGTAGAAATATTCAAACAAATTAACCCTTCTTTTGTGTTGAAAATATGAGTACTCCATTTGTGTTGGGGGTCAAATTGACCCCGACCGTTTCCATGCAATTCACCAAAAATCAACACTGTCATGCAAAAGCATAAAACCTCTATTGCACCTTATATAAAATATGAGAAATTATGAACTTCTATTGTGTTTGGGGTAATTTTCACCCACATATTTTATGTTCAAAATTAGCTGCACAGACGCAAAAGTGAAAATATTTCTATGATGTTTTTTTTGTCATGACTGCTTGCAATGACTATTTGCACACTGAGTTACAAATGACTATAACTAAGTCTAAATTGTATCTAATAATAGTATTTATTGCTTTTTGTACTTGTGCCTCTGCCTTTATGTCTGGTTCTCAAAGCCTTGTGAGGGTAAAATGGATTTCTCGCGCTTTTTTTCAGTAAAACTAGTAATAGAGATCCAAAAAAAACTAACAACCAAAAAACATAATTTCACTGATTTTTTTTTTGACTGAGAAACTTCTAGAACAGCAAATTCTCCCTGGATGATTCAGAAGACAATTTTCACTTTTTGAGTCTTGAATGCCATAAGTTATCATGTATTTCATATTTTAGTCTTTTTTACCTGACTCTTTGCTGTTTTACAAAGTGTTGATCTGATGGAAATAAATGGGGGCCCTAACACCACTGTCATCTATGTGACGAAACTTTGCATGCACACTCATGACCCTGAATGAGAAATAGTCACCAAATTTCAAGACGAAATAAGTGACGTGACATGTGCCTTTCTGCATTTAACCCATCCAAGTGAACACACACACCGTGAAAACACACCCGGAGCAGTGGGCAGCCAATAATGCTGCGGCTCCCGGGGAGCAGTTGGGGGTTCGGTGCCTTGCTCAAGGTCGCCTCAGTCGTGGTATTGAAGGTGGGATAGAGCGCTGTACATTCACTCCCCCCACCTACAACCCTGCTGGTAGGAGATTCAAACCCGCAACCTTTGGGTTACGAGTCCGACTCTCTAACCATTAGCCCACGACTTCCCCTTATAAAAAATAAAAAGTTTAACCAGCGGTTCAAGCCTTTTAAAAATCAAATGTGGGTCAAACTGTCCTGCAACACAATATTAATCAGGGCAACGTCAACTATAAGGATTCTAGAGAGAGATAAACCTTCCGGTAGGAAACGTCATCAAACATCTCGCTGATCTCCGCTGGATTCTCTACTGGAGTGGAAATGGGGTGTGAGGAGGTTAAAGAGTCCACAGACATGGCGGTGAAGCACTTCTCCAGGAAATAATCATCCTAAAATAGAGGCACTCGAAATCAGATCAGTCATGCCATTTATAATTACATGTCATCACAATCTCAACTCTTAGCTGTATTAATCGCTCTCACCACTTGCAGCTCAGGGTGGGTGATGTTGACGGACACATACTCCATGAACTTGGCAAAGCCCTCGTTTAACCACAGGTCGTTCCACCACTGCATCGTGACCAGGTTTCCAAACCACTGCACAACAGATTCATGTGAATGATAAGCATAAATAATTGAATCTGGCGAAAGATTTTCTACATATCCGTTTCATGTCTCATTTCATTTAGCTCTCTTCCTTTTCACATAATAATACCATTTTGAATCAACTTTTATATTATATATATATATACTGTATATATACGAGTACACACACATCATGCGTTCTAGTGCTGTCAAACGATTAATTGTGATTAGTCGCATCCAAAATAAAAGTTTTGTTTGCATATTATACGTGTGTGTACTGTGTATATTTATTATGTAATATAAAATACACACATACAGTATTTATTTTTAAAAGTATTTACATGTGTACATGTGTATATTTATTCATATAATTTATATATAAATATATTTAATATATAAAAATAAAATGTTTCTGAAATATATACATGCATGTGTGGGTATTTATATATATTATCGTTTGACGCACTTATATATATATATATATATACACACACACACACACACACACACACCCACATATATATATATATATATACAGTTGGGTAGTAACTGATTACATGTACTCTGGATCATGTAATCAGATTCCAAAAATAAAGTACTTGTAATTAGAGTATATTACATTTTAAAATACTCATAATCAGATTAGTTACTTATTATGGATTACATGATTATATATTATTCACACAATGGCAGTAAAATATTTATAATGGAAGTCTGGACAAAACACTCAAACCTGGAGATCTCTGGGTGTGTAATGTCATCGTCACATAGCCCAACACTGCCAACTACAGTTATTCATCATGTATCTGTCATCATAACAGACTACAATTTTAAGTAATCTACCCAGCCTGTATATATTATAATAGATATATATATATATTATCTATATACCTAGTGATAAAGGCTGCCTGTGCATTATCCATTACTTAGATCGAATTATTAAGAGAAATATCAACCTGATGTGCTAGCTCGTGAGCAATGACTTTGGTGATTCCCAGTTTGTCCGAGGAAGAAGATTTCTCAGGGTCAAAGAGCAAACCGGACTCTCTGTAAGTCGACAGGCCCCAATTCTCCATAGCGCCCGACTGGAAATCTGGGATCGCCGCAAGATCTGCAAGTACAATTATATTCAAAACTAGGTTATTTCAAATGATTTCCTGCCAGATGAAAGCAGATAGTAATACGTTATACCATTTTGACCAGCAAACACTCACCGTGTTTGGGAAGTGGATACGGGATGTCAAAATAATCATCATAAAAGTCGAGCAGAGTGACGGCGGTGTTGAGAGCATATTCCGCCTGACTGATCTTCTCAGGAACCGTATACACTGATATCTATATCAGGATTCAGGTTATGAAGAGTCAATGGAAAGTGGAATGAGGTATGGGTATGATAAAAAGTGTGTTTATAACGCTTATGGACTTGCCTCGACTCCATGCTGGCTTGTTTTACTGATGGACTGGAAATCGCAGATGATGAAGGCCACCAGGTAGGTGCTCATCTTCACCGTCGTGTCAAACTGATCCTCCAGCAGCCCGTCAGCCAGTTCTGCAGTTCTCAGCTATTGGAAGAAATAACCTTGCATTAGGTTACACTTACATGAAATGGTCTGCGAAAGAAATATATACTGAGAAAATACCAATTGCATGGTGTCATTTAAAAACACAGACTGATAGTTGTGATGATACATTTGTTGAGTTACCAAGGCTTTTTTTAATGCATATTTTGTGACTTCTCATTTAGGATAATAAACATGCATTCAAAATTCTGACTTGAATGTGTTCAAAGGGCGTACAACATTTCTGTTATGATCTCATGGTTAAAGGCAGCCGCACAGAATTTAAGAAAAGATTTGTTTAAATTATGTATTTGTTAGATTCTCAACTACATTTACATTTATGCATTAGACAGGTGCATTTATCTGAAGAAATTTACACCGCATTTTGATCAGTTCACGCATGTTCATTTTGCAGGGAATCAAACCCATGATAAATGAACATGCGTCATGCTTCTACAGTTTGAGCTTCAGAAAAGAACACAGAATTAGTGCTTCGCAACTGCTGAAAATGTTCCTAAAAAATATGTACAATACTGTTTGTGAAATATAATGTTATTGAATACCGTTTTAAAAATCCTATATTCTCATGTTTATTTATTTGCAATGTGTGAGAACTATTAATGTTAAAGACTTACAGTTTTTACCTGATTTTTTTGGCTTTTCATAGTATAAATCCAGGTCAATTTCACCTGCACCATAAAGCTCAAACCCAGATATTTAACAGAATAAAATAGTTCATTATGTGTACCTTGGGCATGTTGGATATGGAAATGTGCCTTGATTCTCTGCGCACACGGATGGTAAAGTTGGCTTTGAATGCAGGTTCATCAAAACAAGGGAAGGCAGCTCGAGCATGTGTCGCCTCAAACTGAGTGGATGCCATCATCCTGCAGAAAGAAAAATCATCATTTTGAAGGGGTTTTCTATTCTTCAAAGCCACTTCAAATACATTCCGAGTAAAACTTTGGCCACTTAATCAAGAGCCAAGACATAAAAAGCAATGCAGCGGTTGTCTTACCTGACCTCTCCGCTGTTTGTGGTATATCTGCCTTTATAAAAGCCATGAAAACTATCTGATAAGTTGGCGGAGAACTCCAAATGCACCACATGGTTTCCTTTCTCAAATGGGAAGCCATCAGAGAAGAGCGCGATCTGTTCATAGGCTTCAAACTCACTGGTTTGCAGATCCTGAGGATGTCTGGAGCCCAAGAGCTGAGCTTTGGAGATCTGCAGGTTCTTGCTGTGAAGGATGATGGCTCTGGTGTCCTGCTCTAGCTCTATGAGAATCTGGACCACTCCGGTGAAGGTCAGGGAGGTCAAGTTGGGGTGTATCAGGAGGTCATAGTGCTGGGGCTTCACTGTTTCTGGCAATCTTATCTTGTCCCAGGGAAAAGGCGATGCATTTGTGTCTGTGTCGACAGTCATTCCATGGTTGCCAACAAAAAGACCACAGAATAAAATTGCAAATGTAAAGCAGCTTAAACAGCAAGACTGGGCGAGGAGCATGATGAAATATCAGGTTTAATAATACTGTTTCTTTTGGATACGAGCGCTGGTCAGCTGGTTATAAATGGCACACATGAGCAAACTATATCGAAGGTTTCATTGAATTCAGGGGACAAAGGTTTTGAACGAACCTGTGCGTGATATCCGATCGGTAAATGAAAGTGAAACTACGCAGCTGTCACTCAAAATATCTCATTTCCTGATTTTTTTTTTTTTTTTTTGCTGCTCGATTGTATTGCATCTGGCGTTCTCTACAGAGCATCAACATGACATTTTTATAACTGAAAAATATTACGTGTTTATAAAAGGACACCGAAATGGGTGAACATTCAATTACTCATGAAATATTAATTACGGGTAGTGACGTGTGGTTTTTTGCGTTAAACGGCTCGCGCGGCGCAGGGACGGATTATGAATATCTAATAAGAACAGTACGTGAATGACGTCTACAGACGTTCACAAGCAACGTATCAAGGACTAAGATTATTAATGAGCTAAGCCTTCCTACTGTACTGTTCATAAATCCGGACCTAAAGCTGGAAAAGACTAGCGGCTCGTCGCGGTGGGTCAGAAAAAACACGATGAAAAAAAAAAAAAAATGAGATTTTAAGATACAAAAAACGATGAGCTTGAGTATATTTGAGCTGTTTATTTCTTTTGGGAATCCTCCCAATGGAATGACAAAATACATTTCATACATGATTAACTGGCCGAGTCACTGAACAAAATGTAGTTTTTGTGTTTTACAAAAGCAGACAGAAAGAAAAGAAAAAAATTAATTACACGATATGTTTTTTTAACTTTACTCAGTCACTAAATTCTGTTGGAAGACAAATAAACATGCAACTGTTCTGAAACAGGCTATTAGAAAATATAAATGGTCCCTGAGAAAAAGACAAAAACATTTTCCAAAATAAGTCGATATCTTACTGTTAGCAACTCTTTCTAAATTATATAAGACTTTACATTAAATTGCATTCATTCTCACAAGTGCTCATCAGAGTAAATGAACATATAGAGCTGTTTTTCTGGATTGGTTTGACGTCAAACTCTTTTAATTGCAAGGGCGAATTCAGGCAGTATTTCCTAAATAACTGAACTTTCACTATACTTTAGTCTAGACTAAACACTAGACTATCCTCATACCAACACTTAAGAATATTAATGGCGGTGGACGGTTTCTAACAGTAAGGAAATGCTTTAGTACACAATAACAAAACTGAAATGCAAACAAATCCAATTCGTCACAAAAAAAAAAGATTTCCAATCTTTAAACCCTGACCGTTTCAACTTCACATGTAAAAAAGAATTTGCTTCATTACACAAGGCTATGAACAGGTTTGCGTATCTGCATCTCTGTTTATGAGATTGTCAGTTGTGTGGAAGGATCATACCTTCATAGCTGCCAGAATTTAATAACCAAATACGATTAAACAACACTAAATAAATAAAGCACAGCGTTTCCTTTCCATATTAACCACAGATTAGTTTTCCTAGTGAATGCATATCCATTCTAAAATAAGCCAGCAAAACATATTTATTAATAAAAACATTTACAAATGTCCACGAATGCAGTTCTTTCCATATCTATGTGCATGAATACACATTTATTCAGCAAAAAAAAAAAATTACCTGTTTTTTAAAAGCTAACAACATTTTTTATTTTTATTTTGCAGGTTTCTTTTATTCTCCTCGGTCCAAACGCAACTGCATCACCATCTGATGAGCTTCTGTGTCTCTATGCCTTCTCATCCTTTCCTGCATTTGCATTTGTGAGGGTTGTTGTCTAAACGGTAAACACACAGTGTATTAATAAAGATATGACAAAACAAATAATGTCTATAATGCATATAAAACACAAATCTATTAGAATACAATTTCTAAAATGCATATAAAACAAACATTTAAGGATGTCACCTGTTCAACCATCCTCTGCATCTTCTCAATGACCGAGATCATCTGACTGCTGTTTTCTCTCAAACTCTTCTCGTATGTTTTGTTAAGCGTCTCGGATTTCTCCAGTTTCCTCTTCAGCTCTTTCTGTTGGCCCTGCTCCTGTTCATTAGACACCTTTCTCGCTTCTGCTGCCTCTGAATCACATATACACAAACGGACAAGCATTCAAAATGCATGCATAAATATCATGACATGATACTGGAAATAACCTGGCAGAACAGTGTTGGGAGGTAACGCATTACAAGTAACGCGAGTAAAGTAAAGTAACGCATTACTTTTTAATTTACAGAATATCTGAGTGACTTTTTCAATTAAGTAACGCAAGGTACTTTTTTTTCCAATTTATTGACTGACAGCTCTCCTGTCCCCATGTTGAGAGAAATCAGAAGATGTTACTGTAGCTCTAAAATAAATATGAATATGCATTAATTCATCTCACTCACACAAAAAATCAAACACAGATTCAGTATTCCTCAAAATGAATAAAAATAATGCAACTCAGAATTTGACGCAAACCTGCAATAATTAAATGTTAAACAACAAATATGCTTTATGTATTTAACTAATGTCTTTGCTTCTGACCTTTGATGATCCCGTTCAACCGTACTAATAAGCACAAAATACTCTAGACAAACATTTGTGTCTTTATTTATTGCTGAAGTGTGTTGAAATTTCTTCTTCTGCATTCTACTGTACGGACGAAAATTTACTTTCCCTTCAGCCTGAGGCTTATTCATTTCACTTTTGGTGTGAAAAGGCTTTTATATTTGCAAAAAATAGAACTTTTTTATTTTAAAAACAAACAAGCAAGCCCTGTCCAGATTTAAAAAGAAACACAAAAGTAAAGTAACGCATTACTTTACATAAAAAGTAACTAAATAATGTAATTAGTTACTTTTTATGGAATAACACAATATTGTAATGCATTACTTTAAAAGTAACTTTCCCAGCACTTGAAGAAATAAACGCATTATGCAAAGAGAGTGTAAAGGAACAGTACACCAAAAATTTTTTAAATTGCAGTGAATGGGTGTCGCCAGAATGAGAGTCCAAAAAGCTGATAAAAGCATCACAAGAATCCACAAGTAATCCACACAACTCCAATCCATCAGTGAACATCTGGGGGGAAGACAAAAGCTGTGTTTTTGTAAGAAACAAATCCATCATTGAGACGCTTTTAACTTTAAAACGTTGCATCCGGCCAAAATACGAGTCCATAATCCATAAAAACGCTTCCTCCAGTGAAAAACTCCATCCCCTGTTGTCGTCTCACATCAAAATCCACACACATATTTGTTAAGAGCGGAATTGACTTGTAAACGGTGTTGTCCTGTCAGATTTCCTCCTGATGCGGACTTTTTTTTTTTTTTACTGTAAAAAGCAATATTATGGATAGAGGAATCATATTTTGGCCAGAATCACAGTTTTGAAGTTAAAAATTCTTGATGGATTGGTTTCTTTTGTCTTCTCCAGATGTTAACTAATGGACTGGATTGGTGTGGATTATTGTTGGGGGGATGTTTGTATAAGCTCTAATTCTGACGGGCACACTGCACTGCAGGCATACCACTGCTGAGACACTGATGCAATGCTACATTTCTCCAAATCTGATGAAGAAACAAACTCACTCACAAATTTGGGTGAACTATTCCTCTAAAGCATTAGAGTCTCACCGAGTCTGGATTGCAGTGCGGCGACACACTTCTCCAGTTCGCGTTGGGCCGCTTTGCTGCTCTCCAGCGTCTGCAGTAGGTTTGGTAAGTTAATGACGTTCCCTCTGTAGTTCACCAGATCTGTGTTACCAGTGCGACGGGCGGATGCTCTCTCTTTGCATGACTGGCTGGGCAACATGGCTTTATTTCCTGAGAGGAACACACTGGTATTTTTATAATGCTACAGACAAATGTGTTTACATGCTTTATCAGATTGTATGATTTCCAGCACACACCCTCAGCACTGATGCTGCCGTCTGTCCGATCAGCGTCTGACCAGCGACTGCACAGATTTCTGTAGAGGCAAAGCCCACCAACCGCAGCCTTTCTGACCAGATCCTGCGCCTGAGGAGAAATGGGAAATCAGATACATTGTTTTTACATATAATTGAAGAATGCATGTCAATACACTGCAAAGAATTATGTTTTCATCAGGATTTTGTCTTTTTTTTAATGAAAATATCTACATTTTAATTTAAGATACATTTACTTGAGAAGCAAAACGACTTGAGATATACCAAAATGAAGTGGGCTTATGCTTAAAATGAAAACATTATATGTCAATGGGGTTAGGACTTAAAAGACTTAATATCTTGTGTAATTTAGATTTTCAAGTAAACGTATATATTTAAGAAAATACTGGGTAAAATATTTTTTTTTTTGCAGTGTAGTTTTATATTTTTACCATATATTGATTCGACACGGTGATAGCAAGTGCACGGTCTTTGTATCTTGACAAATTTCTAATACTTATTCATTTTGAATCAAAGTTTGTGATTCGTCTCTGAGCTGGATGTTTTGGTTCATAGGTTTGAACTCTCGAGATAATACTCTAATATGCCCAAATTACAAATATTTCACTATAAATCTTTTGCTAGATTGAGCTATTTTATTGACATGTATCAAAAAAGGACAAACTGATGAAAAATAAAGAAAACCAATTTTTTCCCGATTCAATACAAAAACAACAACAATAATTATATTATTATTATTAAATTATTTATCATTATTCGAAATATTTTATTTCATTTTTAGTTTATAAAAATTAAGCAAATCAGGAATAAATGTACTACTATTGCAATAATACTACTGTAAAATAAAAATAAAAATTGTTGTTCATTGTTAGTTCCTGTTAGTTCACAGCGCATTAACTAATGTTAACAAGCACAACTTTTGATTTTAATAATGCATTATTAAATGTTAAAATTAACATTAACTAAGATTAATAAATGTGTAGAAGTATTTTTAATTCATGTTAACTAAAGTAGTTAACTAATGTACCTTATTTTAAAGTGTTACCAATTAAATCAATAAAGAAATATACTACTATTGCAATAATACGTACGTTAAAAGAAAAAACAAGCATTTAATAATAATCATACTACAATACAGTAGTAAAATAATACTAATTTTATTTTCTTATTTAAATTCTAGTAAACAAGACGCAAAAACAAACAAATCGATACAAAAATATACTACCATTTCAATAATACTATTGTTCTGTAAAATAAAAAAGTATTTATAACAATATTAATTACAATAATATTATAATAATTTTATTTGACAACAACAGCAAAATTATAATACTAATATTCATGTCTGCCTTAACTTCTTTACAATTTCTTAATTTCAAATGTTAAACCATAAAGCTTTTATTCTGCAGAATTCTAAGAAAATATTTGGGAAGAAACCAAACCTGAGCAGGATTGAGAAACAGGCCGAGAGACAGCAGGATGTTGATCAGGGTTCTTTTTTGGTTTTTTTTGGGGGGGGCCCGGTCGAAGACTTCCTGTCAGCTGACGGTCAAAGAACACCCAGGACAGAAGCACTTTACGGGGAAGTTCTGCCATCCAGCCCAGAGGACGGTCCTTCAAGCACACAGACAGACAGACAGACACGGTTAGAGGAGAAACACTGGACATGTGTGGCTCAGACGCAAGCAGAAATGTGATTTCTTACGCTGTCTTTGGACGGCTGATTGTCTCCTCCTGCACTTTGACTTTTACTCTCTTTTAGATGCTCAGATTGTTTTCCAGCCGGTTCAGTCTCGTCCGTCAGTGCGCCGTCTTCTGTCTCTCTCTCCCCATCCTTCTCTTTGAGTTTTCTCTTCTTTGCATCGATCAATCCTTTCTTTTTTGTCGTCTGTTTGTCTGATTTTTTGGGCTCATCCTCCTTTACAGAGAAAATTGCGTAAAAAAGTTACAATAACAACTAAATATCAACACCTATTTAGTAGTCAGCCAATCATAACAGAGATCATTTTTACATTCAGAAGTAAAACCTTAAAGGTACAGCAGGCCATTTAATTTTGTTTTTTTTGTCTTTTATAATTGTGTTGCACGCACAAGGAACCTGGTTGGTATTTGATTAAAGCCAGGACCCCTGAGAACATAAAATCTACATTTATAAATGCCTAACCCTAATGACCCTAAACAGTGTCAAACGACAAGTACAGCCGATTTTGAATGTGTTAGGAGTATTCCGACGAACATGTTGCACAGCCAGATGCCAGCGAGTTTTCAAAAACTTATTATTAAACTTATTTCAGCTAGTTGCCAAGGCATCATTTATCATTTTAATTTTGTTTAACTTGATGTGCTAAAATAACTAACACTGAAATAAGAATTTGTAAAAACTATATATTAACACATTTTTAAAAAAAAACACACAAAACAAAATTACTAAAATTTTAACTAAAATTAAAAAGAAAACAAAATATAAAAGCAAAAACTAATTCAAAATATTAATTAAAAACTATAACAGTATCTCAATGATACTAAAATAACCCTGGTTGTGCAGAGATTATTATAGTAACTAAAAAAATTTCATTTTTACATACTTGAAAAAAATGAATAACTTTAAACTGAAATAACAAATAAAAACCAAAACTTGTTTTATTTCAGTTAGTTGCCAAGGTAACATTTCTCATTTTCATTTAGTTTAACTTGATTTACTAAAATAACTAAAACTCAAATAAAAATATATATATCTTACAAAAAAAAAAGACAAAAACATAACCAAATGAATTAAACTTGAACTAAAATTAAAATGAAAACATTCAAATAAGAACTAATTTAAACTATTATTAAATCTATAACAGTATCTCAGCGATACTAAAATATCACAGGGGTGCAGTCTAGTGTACCTTGGGAGCGCTGTTGTCCTCTTTGACGCTGGGGCCCTGCGGCAGACGGCACAGACACTGATACAGCTCAAGCCCAAAATCCCTCTGGAGCATCTCACTGAACATCTCCGCCATCAAACTCACCTGATAGCAGCACGAGAGACGTCAGCTAAGACACTAGTGCATCTTAATGCAGATTACATCATGACTGAGCCAGTTTACAACATATGTAACATACACGTTGTATTATTTGAATTATTAAAGGGGTCATATGATGCGTTTTCAAGTTTTCCTTTCTCTTTGGAGTGTTACAAGTGATGGTGCATAGATAAGATCCCTGAAGTTGCAAAGACTAAGTCTCCAAAACCAAAGAGATATTCTTTATCAAAGTTAAGGAAGATTGCCCACCTAAATTGGCACTCCGTTTCTAACACGCCCCCACATGTCTACCTCACTATGTGGAAATATTAGCATAATGTGGCCCAAATGTGCACGCAAAGAAAGAAGGCGTGGTTTCAGTAACCGCAGTTAGTGTTGAAGCAGCATGTCAGGGAGACGCTGTGTGTTTAAGCGAAAGCAAAAAGCACTTTATTTGGCCTTCCGGACGTAGATGCATTTAGGAATCTTTAAGATTACTTACAACAGACCAGCAATGCATTTTATGGACAACCGTTTAATAAACCTAGGAGAGGAGGTAATTCTAACTTTACTATGACAATCTGGTGCTTCTGAATCAACTACTGTTTTGTTATTAGTTTAAGTATTTGCTAGTGACTGTTCAAATGCGGAGTTTTGCGAAGTCGTGTGTTGTGTGTGTTGTGTGTGTGTGTGTGTGTGTGTGTGTGTGCGCGAGCGAGCGAGAGAGAGAGAGCGCGAGAGAGACGGAGGTTTGCGCATGTTAGTTGTGTGTGTGGTGCACTCTGGTGGGACAGAGCAGAGAGAGAGAGACGAGAGAGAGCAAGAGAAGAGACGACGAGAGAGAGAGAGGGGGGGGGGGGGGGGGGGGGTCACATCAAAGTGGAGTCAGCTGTCTTAACCGTGGCTTGTGTACTGCAAACACATACCAGACGTGTCTGTCACGTGACTCTGTTCCCCTTTCGGGCTCTGTCTTTACATTATTTTGAAAGATGAAGCTCGCGATTATTGTAAGGACGTAAGACTGATTATTGTGCCTCCAGGGTCAATAAAACATATATATATATATATAGGTATATATATATATATATATAATTATATATATATATAATTATATATATAAAAGTACCCACCTCACAGCTGTCCCGCGTCTGAGGTGTCTGGGGCTCCAGCAGTGACGACAGAGACATGACAGACAGATTGAGTCCAGCGGAGGGATGAAAAACCACAGATGGACCTTCTGGAAGTGACAAATCACCATCCTGGATGACAGGAAAGATACAGACAAGTTAGAAGTCATCTCTGATGTGATTTCAAGCATATTTCTAATGCATAATATTTATAGACTCTGAAGTCTGTACCAGCTGTTTTTGTGGTAGTTTTGCCCAGTCTTCTTCTGCTGGCACTAGATTCCACACATCTGGCAACAACACCACAACCGTCTCCATTTTATCTCCGGAAAGATATCTCAGCTCCGCCATCTTGTGCCTTCAGAGACAGGAAGACATACGTGAAAATTACTAATGAATATATAAAAGACAAAAAGTGAGGTATTTCTTATATTTACATAATCAAAATTTTGGATTATGTTTGGGGTCGGCAAGTTAATTAAAGAAGTCTCTTCTGCTTCCAAGGTTGCATTTATTTGTTCAAAATTACAGTAAAAAAAAAAAAAAAGTAATATTGTGAAATATTACAATTTTAAAAAACTGTTTTCTATGTGAATATCTGTTAAACTGTAATTTATTTCTATGATGCAAAGATGAATTTTCAGCATCATTACATGATCTTCAGAAATCAGTATAATATGCTGATTTGCTGCTCAAGAAACATTTCTGATTATTATCAACGTTGAAAACAGTTGTGTTGCCCAATATTTTTGTAGAAACTGGGATACATTTTATTTTTCAGGATGCACAGATGAATAGAAAGTTCAAAAGAACAGCATTCATTTGAAATAGAAATGTTTGTAACATTATAAATATCTTTACTGTCACCTTTGATCAATTTAATGCATCCTTGCTGAATAAAAGTATTAATTTCTTTAAAAAAAACAACCTTATGGATCCCAAAATTATGAATGGTAGTGATAAAATGTACTTAAAAATGCATTTTTCTACATATGAAACTGTAAATCATTTATTTAGGGAACTTACAAATAAATCGTTTATGCTTTACATTCTAATAACATTCTACATTCTTCTAATTATTATGTTACTAATAGACTTTCTGTACATAACCAATCACAATTCAACCCGCTTCGGCACACCAATAAATCTTAACTGTATTGAACTGAAATTAAAAACCAAATATAGAGACCACTGCGTGCAGGCTGACAGGTCCAGAGCGGTTTGATCCTTTATGCAGCGGACCGCAGTGTTGACCAGCGTCGAACCGTCCTTCACTGGATTCGCTCCGTCTGCTTTGGGTGACCAGTGACCTCCTGGAAGCCGCAGTTCACCTCCACTGTCCAGCATCACAAACTACAACACAGAAAAAAAGCCAGTGACACAATTATACATAACACTCATTTAAAGATACAGGCACGAAAACTTCTATTCAAAACGGGCATTTACTGTGGGGTATTTTGAGCTGCAACTTCACAGTCACATTCTGGGGACACCCAAGACTTGTATCACATCCTATGAAAAAAGGGCATAATAGGTGCCCTTTAATATTATTTCCCCCTGTACAGCCTTGATTACATCAGCCGAAAAGCAGTCAACTTGCCGATTATGAATATTATTTGGCTTTAGAATTACATGCAACATTCACAATAAGACAACAGACATCCATGGAAACTTTTGATTGCAAAAAAGATTCTTTATAGATTCTTTAAAAGTTCTTTAAACTAAGAAAAACTAAGTTCTTCTTCTACGACATCACTATTTAGAACTTTTATTTTGAAGAGCATGTGATTTCAGAGATGTTGAGGACTGAATGTTCTTACTTTGAGAAGTGTAGTGGGATGTACAGCCTCCTTTGAGAGGTTACAACACTGTGAGTACAAGTCCTCAAGGCACGGCATAGAAAACAACAGAACCTGCAGAGAGAACACAACCATTCTTGAGAATCTGAGCCTTGCATGGTCACATGACCGTCAAAAGAGCGGTACGTGTACCCTAACGGCGAAAGCATCATCTGTGGACTCGCAAACATCTGCTTCACTCTCCGGCTGGTTTGCTCCCACGTGAAAGTGACACGGTCCTCTCAGAGGAAGCGGCTGGTCGAGTGGGAAACTCTCGGTCCAGCACAGCTGGAGGTGGAAGAGGTTGGAGGGCAGGTGCAGGTGTGGGTACCGCCGCTGAAGCTCCAGATAATCACAGGCCTGGCTGAAAGAATCAAGAGGAAATGACAATGAGTTTACGCTTCATCAGAGCGTCCCGCATTGTTTCGGACCGACTTACGTGTCCCTGGAGAAACTGGAGAATAACGGAGCGCTGTGTGTGGATACGGAGCTGCTCTTTTTGGGCACTTCCTCCTCTGAGGCGGCCCTCCATCTTTTTCGTTTTTGGTGCATGGCATCTCCTCCCCACAGCCCTCCGCCGCCGTCCTCCCTGAGTCACGCCACAAAGAGCAACAAGGACACGCGTCAGCAGAGGAGCACGTTAAAAACAGAACAGTCTACAAGGACGGTCACACAAAAACAACAGAACGAGGCGCTGAAACAAATCAGACTGGAAAGTTTGAAACGTTTTGAAAGAAATCAATACTTTCATCAAAGATGCATTAAATTGATCAAAAGTGACGGTAGAGACATTTAAAATGTTGCAAAAGATTTCTATTTCAAATTAATGATTTTTTTTTTTACTTTCTATTCATCAAAGAATCCTGAAAAATAAAATGCATCACACTTTCCACTAAAAGATTAACCATTTTCAACATTGATAATAATCAGAAATGTTTCTTGAGCAGCAAATCGGCATATTAGAATGATTTCTGAAGATCATGTGACACTGAAGACTGGAGTAATGATGCTGAAAATTCAGCTTTGCATCACAGCAATAAATTACATTTTACAATACATACAAATAGAAAACTGCAATTTTAATTGTAATTATATTTCACAATTTTCACAGTATTTTAATCCAAATTAATGCATCCTTGATGAGCATAAAGTATAAACATGCAATGCACTCAACGTAAGCTTACATCTCTAGTATAAGGAATGATACAGCTAGGCACAAAAAAAGTTTCCTTTCCTCTTCCTTTATCCCCCAGGCCCAATCTACTTTATGAACAGTTAAATGTTCTCCCCACTGTTCAAAACTAAAATGTACAAATGTGCAATACCTCTTATTTATTTGATACTACCCTTCATCTTATTCCATTCCTTGTTAATTCTATTTTATTTTGTCAATTTTTGTAAATATATATATATACACACAACAACACACACACACACACACGTGTATTTTATTCATACATATTTATTTTTTATTATCTGTGTGTTGCTGTTATCTCTGTACTGGAAGCTTCTGTCACCAAAACAAACTCCTCGTATGTGTAAACAAACCTGGCAATAAAGCTCATTCTGATTCATTCTGATTCTGCTTATGTTCTATACAGATGCATCATCAACCTCAATTTTGACTTGATCTCAGTTTTGACAACTTTGACTTTGATTTAATCAGACTGCTAAAAATTCTATGCAAAATTAAACAAAAAAATGCAAAATTGTCATTTCTGTGTAAATGATATAACTGGATGCAACTCATGGGTCAATTCAAATCAATCAACCAGGTTGCAGAAACTAAAACGTTAAATTTTGCTCCTATTTTTCTAAAGAAAGACAAACATAAATAATGACAAAAGCCAAAATATTAAATGTCAAGGATGCATAATCCACTATTTTGTAGAGGGGGGTCAAAATGACAATTTTCACCTGAGATTTGGAGCCAAATTAAATTGCAATGTACTGTGGTCAATGTAGCATAAGGCTGTTTAAATGCATTTAATCATTGCTTACTGCATAGTTTTTTTTTAACAGCATGCAGTATACAGTAGACAGTGCACAGTATGCAGCACACTACTATCCACTGAAAGTGTGACTCACCAGCGTCCACCTCTACGTCCTCCCATGACCTCAGCGTGTCTCTTCCGTCCTCCAGCCCAACCATCAAACGGACCACTCCAGGACATCTGCATCATACCACCTGTCGCATATCAGACCGCTAAATATTAGATATCATTCTGAAGGATCATGTGACACCGAAGGCTGGAGTAATGATGCTGAAAATTCAGCTTTGCATCATATAAATAAATTACATTTAACAATATATTCACATAGAAAACAGCTATTTTAAATTTAAAACAAATAATTAAGTTTTATTCTTTCTGATCAAATAAATGCAGCCTTGGTGAGCAGAAGAGTGTTTTTTTTTTTAAACATTGAACATTTTATTTTGACCAGCACTGTACTTCCCAAGTTTTTTCCCATCTAATATTTATTATGTAATTTATTTGAGCTTTATTTCCATTAACAAAAATGTTTCCTAACAGTTTTAGTTAACGATAACAACACTGCATCACGTACCAGGATTCGGCTGCATGCTGGGAATCAGTGGTGGTATTTTGGGAGATTTCAGCAGAGGTTGCGGCTTGGTCCCTAAAATGCCAGGCTTCGGATTAGATGACATTGAGGGCAGCAGCGGAGGGGGAGATTTGAAGGGCTGACGGAAAGAAACCAGAGAAAGAGACAAACCTTCTGAAGATCAGGCATAAAAAATAACATTATACACTCATGTCATTAATTATGCAGCATCCTTACATGCATCTTGAAACCAAACATTTAAATGTTTTTGTCATTGTAGATTAGAAATGGTAATACTATTTTAACAACATGGTAGTGACTCACATTTTCACAGAACAAATATTGATGGTTGATATAAATGTTAATAAAACGAAATTTAATTATAAGGCAAAATTAACCTTTCACTGTTACAGATATTCATTGTTTGCCCATGTTAATATTAGAAATAACTCATAAAATAGTCGACAACTTATGTGCACAATTTCATGTACATCACCTTTCCATACCAAATAAATTCATATTTAGCTAGCATGCATTGATCAATAGTAACAGTAAAGATATTTACAAAAAGAGTTTTATTTCAATTAAATGCTGTTCTTTTCATCTTTTTGTTCATCAAAGAATCCTGAAAAATAAAATGCATAATGGTTTCCACGAAAATATGAAGCAGCACAACTGTTTTCAACATAATAATAATAAATCAGCATATTATACTGATTTCTGAAGATCATGTGACACTGAAGACTGGAGTAATGATGCTGAAAATACAGCTTTACGTCACAGAAATAAATTACATTTTACAATATACATTCACATAGAAACCAGTTATTTTAAATTGTAATAATATTTCACGATATTACTGTTTTTATTGTATTTTTGAACAAATAAATCCAGCCTTGGTGAGCAAGAAGAGATAGAAGAGACTTTCAACAAAGTTTCAGACCCCAAACTTTTGACAGGTAGTGTTTGTTTAGTGGAAATTCATATTTCTGTGCTTTAAAACAGAATAGCAGTTATAAGGGTGAACCTCAAGAACTATACTTCAGTCCAAAATCAAGAAAAAAACTAAGTATTATTTGCATTATTTACTGTACAACTATACAAAATGATTATTCTCATTGTACTGTACAAATAGTGTATTACAAGCATTGCTAATGCAAATACACTAAGATGCACACAGAAATGTGCTTTTTAACAAACTGTGCATTTCTATTATCTTCTCAAAGAGAATGTTATTGAAATATTAGCCCAAAACATTTCTGCCCACCTGTCCGTTCAGCGTCTGAACTTTCTGTGCCGTCCAGCTGATGGGCTTCAGGGGGTCCTGGACCGCTTTCACCAACACTTTCTCACCCACCAGGGGCACACGACCCACCACAACACTGCGACACAAACCCTCCTGAACATCAGACCTCACATCATCACAACAACCTGACACATGTTATGACTGTTTAAAGGCACAGTATGTAATTTTCGCCGCTAGAGGGAGCGTATTCAAAACAAACAAAGAAACAAAGGCGTAGTTTGATGATGCTGTGACTGAGTGTGGAATCATGGGAGTTGTGGTCTTCATCCCCACAGCTGATGCAATTCGACAGGACTCGGGCAGAAATCATTTTCATGGATGAGCTAATGATTTATTAATGTAGTGAATGATGCAGGGTGAGGCTGAAAACCGTCGAAGTGAAACGAGGCCGCTGAACTAGCGCGACACACGTTTCGAAAGCTCGAGCTTTTTTATGCCACAGAGTCGAGCGCTTCAGCATTCCCTGCTTTTTATACCGTGGTCGGTGTATGTGGGTAACGCAGCGGGAGCTTTTTATTATGCCAGTCGAGCTGCTTTCGCTGCTCCGGTCGTGAGTATGTGGGGTAAGCAGTGGATCTTTTAATATGCCACAGCGCCGCGGTAGCTCTTCCGCTTCTTCCGTTCGTTGCGATGTGGGGGTTAAATCAGCGATCTTTTATTTATATCCAACATTCAGCGCTTCCTGCTAGCTGTCCTCGGAATCGTGAGTATGTGGTGTAAGAAGCAGTGACGCTTCTATTCTGCCGACAGTCGACCCGCTGCCGCGCTGCTTCCGTTCGTGCGTGTGTGGGGTAAAGCAGCGGTGCTTTTATTATGCCACAGTCGACCGATTCTGCTCCTTCTGGTCGTGTGTATGTGGGATAAAGCAGCGGAGCTTTTATTATGCCACCGTCGAGCGCTTCCGCTGCTTCCGGTCGGGTGTATGTGGGGTAAAGCAGCGAGCTTTATTATCCACAGTCGACCGGGGGGGGGGGGGGGGGGGGGGCTTCCGCGCTTCCCGTCTTTTGTATGTGGGTTAAAGCAGTGGAGTTTTATTATTCCACAGTCGACCGCTGTCCGCTGCCTTATCCGGTCGTGTGTCTGTGGGTAACGCATGGGCTTTTGTATTTGCACACAGTCGACCGCGCCATTCCGCCTGCTCACTCGGCTCGTGTGTAGGTGGATCAAAAATCTTGGGGATAGCTTTTATTATGCCACAGTCGAGCATTTCCGCTGATTCCGGTTGTGTGTATGTGGGGTAAAGCAGTGGAGCTTTTATAATGCCACAGTCTGACTGCTCTCTGTTTTTCCGCTGCTGATCGCCGGTCCGTGGGGCGTATGTGGGGTAAACGCAGCGGGGGAGCTGTTATTATGCCCCATTCGACACCGTCGCGGAAGATTCGCTGCTTGTTGTCCGTTCCGGTCGTGGATGTGTGGGTAAAGCAGCGGGAGCTTTTACTTGTATGCACAGTCGAGCACTTCCACGCTGGCTTCCGGTCCGGTCGTGTGAGTATCGTGGGGTAAACGCACGCCCGGTACTCCTTTATAAATCGTACCACTACCGGTCCCTTCCATCCGTCTGTCGCGTATTGTGTTCCGCTGCTTCCCGGGTCGTAGCGGTACCATGTTGGTGAGTATATAGTCAGCGCCTACACAGGCTTTTAATTATGCCACAGTCGGAGCACATTCCCGTGCTGCTCCTTCCGGTCGGTGTCGTCATGTGGGTAAAAGCAGCGGACCCGCTTTTATTATCCACAGTCAGCTTATTTGTGATTTAAAGCAGCGGATCTGTTGTTTCGGTTATTGCGCCACATCTCGAACCTTGCTTGTCACGGTCTCTGGTGCGTGCGTGTGTGGGGTAAAGCAGCGGTGCTTTTATTATGCCACAGTCGACCGATTCCGTTGCTTCCGGTCGTGCGTATGTGGGGTCAAGCAGCGGAGCTTTTATTATGCCACAGTCGACCGCGTTAAGGGGGATTCCGCTGCTTCCGGTCGTGAGTATGTGGGGTAAAGCAGAGGAGCTTTTATATGCCACAGTCGAGCGCTTCCGCTGCCTCCGGTCGTGCGTATTTTGTGTCAGTAAAGCAGCCCCGGAAGCGCCCCCCCCCGGTTAATTATGCCACAGTGCGAGCGCTTTCCCCGCTTGCTCTCCGGTCGTGTGTATGTGGGGTAACGAGCGGAGCTTTTTATACCGACAGTCGAAGCAGGCTTGCCGCTTCTTCCGGTCGTGCGATGATGTGTGGTAAAGCCGACTTTTATTATGCCACAGTCGACCATCTTCCGCTGCTTCCGGTCGTGACGATATGTGGGGGTATACCTAGCAGTCCCCGGAGCTTGTTTTCCGTTTAGTCACACAGTGCGACCCGTCGTCTCCGGGTCGCCAGGTTTCCCGGCCGTTGCGTCCGGTCGCTGTCGCCTGCCCCCTCCGTAGTGCGTATGGTGGTTAAGGGCGCTGGGGGAGCTTTTTGTTTATGCCTACATCGACTGCTTCGCGGTCGTGCGTATGTGGGTAAATCAGCGGAGCTTTTGTTATGCCACAGGTCGACTGCTTCGGTCCGGTGTGTGTGGTGAGGGTTAAAGACAGCGAGCTTTTGGTTCGGCCACAGTCCGAACCGCGTTCCCCCTCTGCTATCGGTCGTGAGTATGTGGGGTAAAGCAGCGGAGCTTTTGTTATGCCACAGTCAATCACTTCCACTCCTTCCGGTCGTGCGTATGTGGGATAAAGCAGTGGAGCTTTTATTATGCCACAGTCGAGCGCTTCCGTTGCTTCCGGTCGTGCGTATGTGGGGTATAGCAGCGGAGCTTTTATTATGCCACATTCGAGCGCTTCCGCTGCTTCCAGGTCGTGCATATGTAGGGTAAAGCAGCAGAGCTTTTATTACGCCACAGTCGACCGCTTCCACTCCTTCCGGTCGTGCGTATGTGGGGTAAGCAGCGGAGCTTTTATAGTGCCGAGTCTCCGCTCCATCCGTCTGCTTCCGGTCGTGAGTATGGTGGGGTAAAGCAGCTGAGCTTTTGTTATGCCACCAGTCGACCCGCTGCCGCTGCTTCCGGTCGTGAGTATGTGTGGGGTAAAGCAGCGGAGCTTTTATTAGGCCACAGTCGACCGCTTCCGCTCCTTACGGTCGTGCGTATGTGGGGTAAAGCAACAGAGCTTTTATTATGCCACAGTCGCTGTTCCGTACGTTGCGTATAGTTGGGGTAAAGCAGCTGGAGCTTTTGTTATGCCAACAGTCGACTGCTTCCGTTCTGCGGGTGTGGGGTAAGCAGCGGAGCTTTTGTTGATACCACAGTCGACCGGGGGCTTCCGCTGCTGTTCCGGTCGTGAGTATTGGGTAAAGCAGCGGGCTGTTTGTTATTCACATCGACGCGCGGCTTTCCGTCCGCTGCTTAGGGGGGGTCCGGTCTTGAGGTATTGGGGTAAAGCAGCGACTTTTGTTTTGCCACAGTCGACGCGCTTCCGCTGCTTTCCTTTTTCATGGGTTATGTGGGGTAAAGCAGCGCGTTTTATCATACTATTAGTAGCTTTAGAAGTTTCTGAAAATTCTTAATGCTATCACTGTGTACGGTCGTCACCGGTCTATTAAAACGCACAACATATTAAAGCGTCTTTGGTGTTTCCATGTTTTCTACAAAACAAACCGCAATTCGGGTTTAATTACGTCATTTGGCACGACACATATACACATGCGTGCCACTAGTTAAAATTGCTTACTTCTCTGGATTTAAACATTCTTCGAAACATTTGGGATAATGTAAGTGCACAAGTCAGCAAAACATATAACACTGTTCTAGTGGTTTTTGGATATTTTAATAAAAAAATCTTACATATTGTGCCTTTAATACAGAATAAACCAAACACACAAACCTCACAGGGAAATGAACCTCCTGATCCACAATCCCATGATGCTCCTGCATCTGTGTGACCACCCCGGTGAACACACGCTGCCTCATCTGAACACAGAATCATTCAATGTTCACACAATAATACATCAGAAAGCGTATCTTTATGCACAATAATAATGAACAGATTCCCATCATATATATATACACATCATATATGTCTCCATATCAGATTTTCTTTTCTCCTTTGCATGCAAAAGAAAGTATACTGAGTGCTGTGGGACACATGCATGCACACACTATAGAAATGCACGAATGAAATATGAGAAATAATTGTTGTGTAGGTCAACTGCAGCATGTGTGAGCTTTACTTCCTACTGCATCCGCAGCATTACAGGAACGGCTGTTTATTGCAGCTTTCTCGTATCCACAGATCCTTATTTAGGACTTATCTATTAGGAGAGGAGTTCATTAATGTGCAGCGGCGTTTTAAAGGCGAAACGTACCTGTATTTTGCGTTCGGGGTCTGTTTTTCCTCCACGTTGCTGCTTTTGTTTGTCTTCTGTCATGGCGGTTCGCATCAGCGGCATCAAGCGGTCAGTCAGAGTAACTGCAGGTGAAACGCCTTGAACTGCGTTTGGTTAGAAATACAACATGAAAGGCCGCACAAAAACGTTAAACGTGACGCATAAATTCTTGGATTGTTTTCTAGACTTCGCTCTTCTTCCGAGGCGGTCGTATTTGTGTGAAGGTGCCGTCGTGTGGTTTGACCTGCAGTTCTCCTCCAGTGCCGTAGGTGGCGCTGAGACGCGGCGGGGTTTAACGTCTCGCTCGTCTGTCTGTGCGCAAACACACGTGTGAAGATGGAGGAAGAGCGGCTGCACTTTCATGAGATGGGTTTAGACGATCGGGTATTAAAGGTAAAATAAACAGTCGTGCTAATAATACAAAGTCTGTCTACCTCGAAAGTAGTACCCCATCAGTTTGTTTAGTGCAGTTTGTACACTGTGATTATATGCTAACATCAGCACTGTATGATATGATATATGACGATATATTTCTTATTCATTATTACTTATCTATTTTATTAGGATCTATACCAATGTTTCTTTCTGTGTTTCCCATAAATACCTTTCTTATATTTAGTCATGTGGTTATTATAGTTTCTGCATGTGGTATATAGTTTTGCCGACTATGTAGCTGAAACAGTCAAAACTGGTTTTATTTGCTAGTCTACAGAAAAAGAAAGTCTTATTATATATATCTATATACATATTATATTATTTTTTTTTTTTTTAATATGTTGTGTATCACTATAAATTCTATGTTTAAATTAAAATATTCATTTAAATGTATAATAAATATAATTAATACATAATGTAAAAAATATCCCTAGTTTGAAACCAACCACAAACACACACGCACGCACTACAAACACACACAAACACACACACACCACAAACACACACACCCACACATATAATATATATATATATATATAAATGAAAAATATTTATTTATTACAATGGTATTATAAAAAGTATTAATAAAATTTTTAAAAATTTATTACACACACACACACAATATATATATATATAGAAAGTAATTAATATAAGTACATTTGTAACAACTGAATTCAGATGTGCTTCACCTGATTTGTGTCACTGCATGTTGATGTCACAATTAATTCACAAAACATTTTCGATGTATTTATTAGTGCTGTCCACTTGTGATTGGGATGTGAAGCTGTGTTTGTTTGTTTCTCAGGCTCTGGCTGATTTAGGCTGGTCTCAGCCCACCCTCATCCAGGAGAAAGCCATCCCGCTGGCACTCGAGGGGAAAGATCTGCTGGCCCGAGCTCGAACCGGATCAGGGAAAACCGCAGCCTACGCCATCCCTCTCATCCAAAGAATCCTCACGTCGAAACAGGTGACGCGTGGCTTTAAGTTATTTGCGCTAACCTGGGCCTGAATGGCAGAGTTAGTTCAAATATATAACACCCAGTTTATGTGTCCAGACTGTTCGTGAGCAGGCCATTAGAGCTCTAGTCCTGGTCCCGACCAAAGAACTGGGTCAGCAGGTCCAATCCATGATCCGACAGCTCACTGCGTACTGCAGCAGAGACGTACGAGTGGCCGACATCTCTGGGAAGGCGGATATATCGGCACAGAAGTCAGTACCACAGCAAAAGATTTTTTTTAATGCCGATAAAGAAATTCTTTCTACATAAGGACCTATAATCAAAATTGCTAATATATGTCTTAAAATGGATGTATTTACTCTGAAATGACTTAAGAATGGGTGTTTTATTAATAAAAAGAACCCTCATTTCAATAAAACAGATTAAAAATGTTACATTTTAGAATTATTTATATACTATCATTGTTTTTGTTAATATTTTGAATTGGCTTTCATTTTTACATGCTAGTTGTCGTTTTAATTTTTGTTTAAGTTTTAGTAATTTTGTTATGTGCTCTTGTCATTTTTCTTAGTTTTATTCATATAACTATATAGGTATTTTTTTTTAAGTTAGTAATGTAATATTTAAGCTTATTTCAGTTAGTTGCTAAGGCAACATTTCTAATTTTTGTTTAGTGCAAATTTCTATTTGTATTTTACTTTATTTCAGTTAACAAAAATGTTTTTTATAGTTTTAGTTAACGATAACCCTGCTCAGGTTAAACCAAGTTCATCGAGGAATTGTTTTAATCTCATTCAAGCTCTTAAGTCTCATTCTAAGTGTAATGAAATATTTTTACAGGCCGATTTTAATGGAGAAGCCGGACATTGTGGGCTTTGTGAGCACACGTCCGTGTTCAAGCCCACATTAACGGCCAGACCCTGCAGCTTCAGTCTTCATTAGAGATGCTGGTCATCGACGAGGCGGATCTTCTCTTCTCCTTTGGGTTTGAAGCGGACCTTAAAAGCCTGCTGTGGTACGTTTTCATTAAAACAGCATGGGACACAAATTACCTGCATGTGTCTTGTTAGCCGTATATCCAGAAAATAAGTCCCGAGTCAAAATTGGATCGTTGAGAGAAATAAGTCGCATCGCTGAATAAGTCACGTGTCATTATTCCATTCAAAAATTATGTAAAATACTGATAAATAAAATGAAACATTTACACCCATTATAAGCATGTATTTTAGTTCCCATCATTCCACAATAAATCCTTTAAATTCAACAGTATTCAGAACAGAAATGAATAAATATAAGTATACAGCAAACATAAATTATAGAGGCATTAATGTGAGACTGAAATGCAGAAATAAAGCTGGGCTCACGTATCCCTCTCATTCAGCACAAATCCAAATGCATGCTATTTATGCATGTTTTGCGTGCATCATGTTAATTGTAGTATATAAGTCGCAGCACCTTTTAGATGATAAAAATGTGATTTATATTCCAAAAGATACTATGTCCGGCGAGTTTTGTAAAGGTAAATACATCTCCCTTTTTTACATAAAGCGGTTTTCTGCAGGTTTTAAAAAGGAATCATTTGCTTTTCCACAAAATAACGGCTTAAAAGTCTTAAATTCATAAAGTCATCATGGCATTAAATGTTGCATGCATTGCAAAAGAAATCTTTTGTGCTTATACAAATTTCTAAACATCCTCAAATCAAGATTCATTTATGTGAAATGCAAAATGAAGTGAATGTATGCTGAATACAAATATCTGTCAGTGAGACATGAAAACTTGTTTCCCTTTGAATGAAGTAGATTTTTCTGACTCCACTGACAGATATTTGTTCTCCTTTTAATCATAAACTCAATTCATTTTGATTCATTTCTCAGAAAACAAGTTGTTATCTTATGTCGTTTTGCGTCTAGTTTGATTTAAAAATCTTTAGATATTTGTCCTGGAAAACAAGACAAAAATACTGATGAAGAGCATCACTTTTTTTGCAGTGTAATCAGAAGCTACAGTAAAAGTTATTTCCATAATCTAGTGTTTGAAAGCAGTTTTTTTTTTTTAAATGAAGATCTGTTGGAAGTTGTATTAGCAGCACTTCAAAGTTTGAAAATACAACTAGACGTTCCTTTTAATTTATTCCTTACGTTTTTTTTTATTTGGTTTTAAAAATGTCTTTTAAAAGTCTTAAATGTAGCATTCTAACACCTGCAGAAGTCCTGATAGAGCTCCAGCATCTAGTATTTGTCTGTGTTCACCTCTGCAGTCACTTACCCAAGATCTACCAGGCGTTCCTCATGTCTGCGACGCTGAATGACGACGTCCAGGCACTGAAGGAGCTGGTCCTCCACAACCCTGTGAGTGCAGCGGCGCCAGCATCAGCAGCTGGTGTTTTTGGCTGGATCTGACGCTTTCCTCCGTCTGTCGCAGGTGATGCTGAAGCTCCAGGGCTCTCAGCTGCCCGGCAGCTCTCAGCTCCAGCAGTACAGCGTCCGATGTGAGGAGGAGGACAAGTTCCTGCTCATCTACACCCTCCTGAAGCTCGGCCTGGTTCAAGGGAAGTCGCTCCTGTTCGTCAGAGATGTGGACCGCTGTTACCGGCTCAAGCTGTTCTTGGAGCAGTTCAGCATCCCTGCTTGCGTCCTGAACTCTGAGCTGCCCATTCACTCCAGGTGAGGGAGGAGAGTAGAAATTCAACTAAATCTGTTTACTTTCTTAAAGCTGCAGGGTTATTATCATTAACTCAAACTAAAACCATTAAAAACATTTTTTTGTTGCTTTTTAATGTAAAGTTTCAGTACATAAAAAAAAAAAATTATAATATTTTAGTTAGTTAGTTTTCACACATTCATTTACTTGAACAACTAAAACTAATTATATGTATTTGTGACCTTGGAGAACAAAAGCAGTGTTAAGTCGCTGGGGTTTATTTTTAGCAATAGCCAAAAAAACAATGTATGGGTCAAAATGATTGATTTTGTTTTTATGCTGAAAATCATTAGGATATTAAGTAAAAATCATGTTCCATGAAGATATTTTGTAAATTTCCTACCGTAAATATATCAAAACTTAATTTTTGATTAGTAATATGCATTGCTAAGAACTTCATTTGGACAACTTTAAAGATGATTTTCTCAATATTTAGATTTTTTTGCACCCTCAGATTCCAGATTTTCAAATAGTTGTATCTCAAACCAATATTGTCCGATCTTAACAAACCATACACCAATGGTAAACAATTTCAGCTTTCAGATGATGTATAAATCTCTATTTCAAAAAATGGACCCTTGTGACTGATTTTGTGGTCCAGGGTCACAAATACAACACACACACACAAAACATACAGTATACGCCCCCCCGTGAATATATAATATATATATATATATAAATATATTCGAAAACAAATTCTAAAACTAACTAAAATAAGTCAAAAAATAAAATATAAAATAAAAACTAATTCAAAATATTAAACAAAAATTGTGATATAAAACTGGGTCAAGTCAATTTCATGGTTAGTACTAAAAAAAATTGTTAAATAAAACTGAAATAAAGTATAAATATTAGATGGAAAAAAACTTTTTGAAAATAGAGGTAAGCTAAGTTTGAAGCACTAAATTACTACATTGTAAGAAATGAAAATAAAATGCAAAACCGAATGGGAGAAAAAAACTTATAATAAAAAACTAAAATCTAGTTCAAAATATAAACAATAACTTTGATACTTAAACAACACTGGTGACAAGTCACTTCCAGGATTATTTAAAAAAAAATTGTTAAAAATAAAATAAAACAAAAATTAACTATTAGATGAAAAACAACTAAACAAAAATTTGAAATAAGTTGAAGTTGAAGCACTAAAATTACTAAATGGACAGAAACTGAAACATAAATAGAAAATTATTTATTCTAAAGAAAAAGTTAATATTTGTTTTAATAATATTAAAAGTCCTAAGTTACTATATTCGCCGCTGAAACCTCTTTTCTCCTGCTTGATGGGAACAAGGCGTGAGGGTTGGAGGAAAAATATTAACATTAATGTATGCCGCTGAAATATTGTTTAACTCAGACACATCGCATTGTAGATGTTAAATGTGTAGCAAATGCTGTTTTTATGTTGCATTTGTTTTGTGTTTTTAGGTGTCACATTATCACTCAGTTTAATCAAGGCTTCTACAATTACATCATCGCCACAGATGAACAGGGCCTGGAGAATCCCGCTCGATGCTCCCAGAAAACACAGGAGAAAGGAAAGAAGAAAAAGAACTCTAGGAAAAAGTAAGAGTTCCCAGCAGTCGAAATGCACAAAACGTTCGAACATGAAATATTATTTTGTTTCTTATCTTAAAAATGTTTGGTTTGTTCAAATTATTTGTGTTTTAAATATTAATACTATTGTTGTTTCTCTCCTCCAGAGGAAAAGACAAGGAATATGGCGTTTCCAGAGGAATCGACTTCCACAACGTGTGCAATGTGATCAACTTTGATTTCCCCGCTTCAGTCGAGTCCTACATCCACCGCGTCGGCAGGTGTGCAGAGAATTATTACTGTAATTATTGCTGCTGTAGAAAATTAGTTTATAAGACTAATTTTCATTTGAAGATCAATTCTTAAATCCCAAGATCGATCTTTAAGTCTGTGCTGTTTCAGTTGATGCGTGAATAAAATTTCAGACATTATATAGCGCGCATCCCGTCAAGTAAGCGTTAAAGGGTTAGTTCACCAAAAATGCAATTTATGTATATTTTTAATTATTCATTCATTCATGCCGTTCTAAACCCGTAAGACCTCTGTTCATCTTCGGAACACAATTTAAAGATATTTCTGATGAAATCCGAGAGCTCTGACCCTCCCATAGACAGCAAGGTAACTTACCACGTCTCTATAATCAATTTGTCCAGAAACATAACATATGTGTAGATCATGGTTGAAAATGTAGTATGACCATGTGTTGGTGATTGGGTAAACATTATCGTTTAATTTTTTTTACGAAGCTACGAGAATACTTTGTACGCAAAGAAAACAAAAATAACTTTTCGGACTTTATTAATACATTCGAAACAGCGTAGCTATTCGCGTCGAAACGCTGACACAGAATAACATGTTTACGTTCAGTGGATATTCTCCAAAATGGCACCAGGGTGACTCGGAGGAGACGAATTGTGGTTGAATTATTTGATTCGGTCGTTATTGTTTTTTTTCTTTGCGTTACAATAATATTGTATCGTCTTGGAGAGTGTGTAGTTAATTGATATTTACGGGTTTTTGATTTATTTCGGATGTCACATGGATATTTTACCGACCTCATTGCTATGTATGGACCTTGATCGTGTGGTAGTTAACTTGCTGTGTTGTAGGTGGTGAGGGTCAGAGAGCTCTCGGGAATTTCATCAGAAGTATTCTTGAGGTCTTACGAGGTTTTATTTTGAGAATGACCACGGGGTGAATAACTTAATGAAAGAAATTTTCATTTTTTTGGGAGTGACAATAGGCCCTTTAAGAAACAGTCATCTTTCAAAGTTATCAATTTTATGAGGAAAATTCAAACAATAAATTGCCGTTTTGACACTCTTTGATGTGCTGTCACAGATTGTGGAGCGCTTCGTTCAACGGGATAGTATTAATATTTAGGATTTTTTTTTATATTTTCAGTTTTCATTTTAGGTTTAAGTTTGTCATTTTGATTGTCGGTTTTATATAATATATATATATATATATATCTCAGCTTATCAATAATGAAAAATCATTCATATAGTTTTAGTAGTAAATACACACTGATTGTTCCCCGCTTCTCTTTAGAACGGCTCCTCTCTTGTCTGTTTTTTGAGGATAATCCGGGCTCTGCGCTGTCCTTCATATCGCACACAGAACTTCCAATGCTCACGGAGGTTGAAAACGCTCTTACTGGAGGTAAAAATGTTTTTTCAGAAATGAATGGTCACAGAAAACTTAACTTTGCCTGCTTTTGTTGTTCAAAACCTAATATTCTATTATAAATATGGTATATGTGTCTCGGTTTTTGTTGATAGTGTCGATTCTGATTGGCTGAGCCGCGTTCGAACCACAACTGTTTCTGAGGAACTACATTGTTTGGTGGAAGAATGTTTTGATTCATATCATTTTTATTTTGTGAAACCTTACTATGTATATGGAATAACCGTTTTATAAAAGCAATAAGCCCCGTGAAGCCATGGTTTACAATGAATTTATAACAGCTCCGCTTCACGTCGTGCTTAACAACGCCCCTTAGCTGTTATAAATTCACAGCTTCTTGGGGCTTATTGCTTTAAACTAACATTAAAATATTATAAATAAAATGCTGGTATTGTGTAGAATATGGGCCCTTTATCTTTTCAATATTTATTGGATTATTTTTATTTTTTATGCAAATGCAGGCAGAAAAGAATGTTGTATGTTTCAAGGCGTTAATCTCCCTCGTCTGTTTTCAGACCGCACACACGACAGCGTTTTGAAGCCGTACGGGTTTAAAATGGAGGAAATCGAGGGATTCAGATACAGATGCCGGGTATGTTTGTGTCCTCACGCAGCACTGAAGCTGTGTTTGTGGTTCGGCTCACCTGAGGAGTCTCTTTTGTGCTTTAATTGACCCAGGATGCCATGAGATCGGTGACGAAGCAGGCGGTGAAGGAGGCCAGACTGAAGGAGATCAAACAGGAGCTGCTCAATTCAGAGAAACTCAAGGTTTGTGGCCGCTTCATTTCAAGCAGTTCATCTCTAATGTCCAGTGATTGGTTGTCATTGATTTTCTGTGTGACAGACGTACTTCGAAGACAATCCCAGAGACCTGCAGCTGCTGCGACACGACAAAGACCTTCATCCCGCCGTCATCAAACCTCACCTGAAGAACGTGCCCGATTACCTGAGTAAGGACTCGCTGCCTTTTTATTGATCTGTATATAGGACACACAGACAAATAGATCGTTAAAACTAGGGATGTAACGATTAACCGCGATAAATCCGGTTGAAAATCGATTTAAATATGTGACGATTCAAATCGGTTGAGATGCTAAACAAATCGCGATTCAATTAGGGGTAGGAGTTTATATGAATGTACCGTATTGACCCGAATATAAGACAATGTTTTTTTCTTGGAAATTCATCTGAAAAAACGCAGTGGTCTTATATTCAGGGTCTAGACTTTGACTTGTCAATAATACACACACAACAATAGGTGGCGCCAAATACGCATAAAACGAGTGTGCCGTGAAATACGTAATGTAATGCGTGTTGTAAAGATCGAGAGTAAAAACTAAAGAAGCAGAAAAGCTTACAGCTGCATGAGTCGCGACTGTCACGTTAGCCTGATAGGACCAAACTCTCTTTGTGATTTTAAACGTAAGACAGTACCCAGATTTGAAGACTACAGTAAGATTTAAATTCAACTGTTAATAATATTTTGGTAGGCTACTATTAGATGGATAGCCTAAATGTCCGAATTCAGATGGGATACCTGTTCTGTTTTTTTAATGGTATATCAAAAAGTGTAGATTTTTTAAATGTGATTGTTGGTACATTTTACCAGTTTTTCCATACTTTCAAAACAAAAATTTAAATATGAAAAATATGCAATATGAAAATAATTTAAGACAAAATGTGTTTTACTGAGAAAAAACAAGATTTGGTTTTTAAAAAGCCTTTTTTCCAAAAGGTACATCTGGGAAAAGGGGGGTCGTCTTATAATCAGGGCCATCTTATATTCGGGCCAATACGGTATGTTGAGGGGAAATACTTTTCGATGGTATTTTTTCTTTTCCTCTTGCCTGTGTATAATGCATAGTAAAGTTCATAAGTGCAGCGCTGCTTTTTTTACAGCGGAAACCAAGAAAGCTTTAAGCGCCACATGCTGGCAGAGAGTGAATCTGCGTCTTGTTCAGCTCGTCTGCTGTTTCGGTTTCATGCAGATATTTTTTATGTATAGTTTCACAAACCTGAAGTTTCAAAACTGAAGTCTAACCATTGTTTTTGCTTCAAATTTCGAAATTAAAAACTGCTCATGTTGCATGTATGCAGCATCTTTGTTTGGATCATGATTAAAATGCAGTGGTTGCTTCCCATTTTAAACGGAAAGAGCACAGACAAAGCCTTATTTAGTTTATATGAAGAGATTTATTTTATTCGTGTTATTTATTTGATTTGGGGCTTGTTTTAAAATTTCAATTTAGTTTTGTTATTTACATTTACATTATATTTAAATTGTGTTATTTAGCAGACGCTTTTATCCAAAGCGACTTACAAATGAGGACGATAGAAGCAATCAAAACTAACAAAAGAGCAATAATATGCAAGTGCAATATTAGTATATTATTATTGAGTTAGGATATTTTAATTTCACAAAGAAACGTACAGTATTTTGTCCAAGCAATAATAAAAGGACACATTTAATTTATAATTTGTCTTAAATCTAATTTTGTAAAAAAAAAAATTGTGAATCGAATCGTGAGTTGAGTGAATCGTTACATTTCTAGTTAAAACGCATTTTCATGTCTGTTTCAGTCCCGACGGCACTGAAAAGTCTCGTCAATCCTCTGAAACGACGGAAGAAAAAGAAGAATAAAGCAGGCGGCGTGATGCTGAGCAGCTTTAAGGTGAGATCCGTCATTTACTCATTTGTTACGTAATTTTTTTATAACTGTAAATTGTAATGTTTTGTAATAGATTTTTTTTAATCAATTTTAGTTTTCATTCTAGTTTTAAGTTTTCATGTAATTTTTATATTTTATTTTATTTCCGCTTAATTTCAATTTTAAAAAATTATATTTTTTATTTTATAGACTAGCTAAGATTGATCTTGACTAGCTGTAAGGTTAGAATGAAATCGTTCATTTACTTTAAAATTTAAAAATATTTTTGCAGATTTTATCTTCAATTGATAAATAATGGCATATTGGTTAATCTAAGCGAGTTGAGCAGCATGTGATTTTAGTATGATTGATTGTCGGGTTTTTGGTTATTATTGAATTAGTTTTTTTTTTGTTAGGTTTCTGTTTTCATTTATTGAAAATTTGATTAATTTGGTGTGTTGTCAAGTTATATTAGGTGTATTTATAAATTTATTCTAGGTTTATTGATCATTATATTTTATTATTTATTATATTATTTTAGTAATTCAACTTTAAACAAAAATGAGAAATCAACAAATAATTTAAAAATAATTAGTTAGTTTTATTAATTATGGTGGTGTTGTTTTATTAAGTTTTAGTTTTAGCTTATTTAGTTTTTATTTTAGTACTTCAGCTTTAAACAAAAATGAGAAATCAATAAAATAATGTTAAGTTTTAGTCAGTTTTATTAATTTTGTTGTGTTGTCATTTATATTAGTTTGTATTTATTAATTTTTATTCTAGTTTATTTATTATTTTAGTACTTAAACTTTAAACAAAAATGAGAAGTTTTTATATATTTTATTTCAGTTAACGTTTATCACAAGTCATTTTTATGGTTTTAGTTAACAATAAAAACAGATCCTCTGATGGCGCTCTGAATGAATGCTGTTTTTATTTGTGTTGTGTTTGCAGAAGAATTCCAGAGGCAAAAATCCACTGAAGAGTTTTCGCTACACGAGGAAGAAGCGTGAAAAGAAGGCTGGAAAGTCCTAACAGTATAAGAGTCTGAGAGACACGGGACTGGATTGGGATGTTGAGGAAATCTTGACGTCTGGACGCTTTGAACCGTGACTGTCATCCTGAACGACACGGTCCAGATTATAACGTCCTTCAGAATCAGACGTGCACGAGGACACCTGTCTCACTGCATGTGTGAAATGATTTTGATGAATATTGAACATGTAATATTGTGTTTCATTAATACTAACACTCTGCTTCATAAAGTCTCTTGTTCTGATTTTGTTTATAAAGGTTAGGTGCTTAAACATGTTTTCAGCTCATTTAGACCACAAAATTGCACAAGTAATTAACAAATGTATTTTTTTTATTTTATTAAAATACTATATAATTACATAAATCCAATAATTTAATTATTGTCAAAAGAATGCATCAACATGTTTTTTTGTTTTTTTTTACAAATGTGACCCTGCAGCACAAAAGCAGTGTTAAGTCGCTGGGGAATATTTGTAGCAATAGACAAAAATACAATGTTTAGGTCAAAATTATTGATTTTTCTTTAATGCCAAAAATCATTAGAATATTAAGTAAAGATCATGTTCCTTGAAGATATTTTGTACATTTCCTACCATAAATATATCAAACTTAATTTTTGATTAGTAATATGCATTGCTAAGAACTTCATTTGGACAATTTTTAAAGGCGATTTTCTCAATATTTTAGATTTTTTTGCACCCTCAGATTCCAGATTTTCAAATAGTTGTATCTCAGTCAAATATTGTCCTATCCTAACAAACCATACATCAATTGAAAGCTTATTTATTCAGATTTCAGATGACGTATACATCTCAATTTCGAAAAATTGACCCTTAAGATGGTTTTGTGCTCCAGGGTCATTTAGTTCTCATAAGAATTCAGGGAGAAAATTAAAATATCACTGCAAAAAAATCTTAAAAGTCCTCAAAATAGGAAACATTTCCAAAATGGGAAAAATAAACTTTTTTTCAGTACATTAATTGTTAATACAGTGGAGATCAAAATTAGAGAACATCTTACAATTTCCTAAATTTCAAGGTCACTGCTTAGTCCTATTTGAAGCCATCCTAACATATTTCACCCTAGCATATTTCATAAATGAATTGTATTTTATTCTTATTAACAGTTGAGTAGTTTGTCAGCTAATATAAACCTTTTGACAAAATGCTTTTATATCTGTATAAAATGCAGAAATTGATCGATTCTGCAGCTGTAATTTGATTTTGACATCAACTACTCATTTGATCACATGGTGCAGGTTATTGGTTAAAAATCAATGAAAGGCATGTTTTGTTAATGCCAAATATTTATTAATCAACATATTCAATTTTAGTACAATTAAAGCGTATGTGAAGGGGAACAACTAGTCTGAAACATCACTAAATGCTTGTGCTCTTCTAAAATGAGCCGGCAATGATTTGGCAATTACCAGAAAAAGGCACCTCAAATGGTCTCACACTACCAATAGTAATCAGCAGTTGGTTAGTTAGTTAGCCGTACACGTGAAGTGTAACTTGTACATTGCTGAGGCCAGATGCACACAGATTGAACACACTCATTTAGATATGAATATAACACTCATGTTTCATGTGCTGAAGAACCTCAGCTGAACATAAACGTCTACACACACAACACTCTCAGTCCATCTCTACTGACGTATAAAAAGAACAACTTTAGTGTCTGAACATGTCAGTGATGAGTTTAACATGTGCAGATTCTCCAGTTCAACACAGCAATCACACAAAACCTTCCTCTCGTGCCGGCTGGGACAGACACGATGAGTGAATCCCACAAAAAACATGTTTGGGTCATATTTCACCCCAAAAAAGCTAAGAAAACTATTTTTCTTAAAGAAAATAAAGCATATTTTAAGACATTATTTTCATGACAATTAAGCACATTTTACCCCCAAATTCTCATTACAGCAAGACATTTTCCAGACTTTTACATTTTTATTCTTTTTATTCATAACTGTAATACATTATTGTTTTACTGTATAAAGAGGTATTTTTCATAAGCATAAAGGCAGTATAATAAATATCATAGTATATTAAGTACTTTACAATTTACATATTTTTCCAGTACCCTTTTTTTTTGCCATTATGATTGTGGGAAATTTGTTCTCAATTGTCAAAATACCAAAATATAATGTGTCCTTATGAGATTTAAATCCTACTATTTAATTATTGTTAAAAGAAAATGTTAATATCACAAATTGGAGGAAATTTCGACAAATCGTTCTTAATTGTCAGAATGGCAAAATATAAATGGTGTTAATTATGAGATTTTCAAAAACAAAGCAAAATACAATTTCAAATGTACAAAGATTCTACTATTTATTGTTGAAAGAATGCATCAACAATTTTTTTTTTAGAAATTAGAAAATGTAATTATAATGAAAATTTAGTGAGAAAATGTCTTTAATATCAAGAATTAGGAGAAGTTTGGGGAAAACTGTTCTTAATTGTCAAAATGCAAAAATATAAAAGGTCCTAATTATGGGATTTTCAAAATCAAAGCAAAAGAGCATAACCCCATTTTAAAAACCTCGATTAAAGGTGGGGTAAGTGATTTCTGGTAGCCAATGTTGATATTTCAAATTACCAAAACAAACATGCCCCTCCCCTAAAAGGATCTCGCCCCTATTTTGATAGCTCCACCCCATACATAAGTACGCAACCCAGGCAACGATTAGTTCTGTGAAACAAAGCAAAACCAATGTTACACCGTGTCTACACCGGATGCGAGTGGCAAGGCGCAACAAAATACTATAGAACTCATTATAATCAGTGATGCTGTCTACACCAGAGATATACATACATATCTATGGTCTACACTGGATTCAGTGCGGCACGACACGACAAATCCCCGACAGAAAAATGCTGCTGCGTTCTATTTATGACATATTGACACAAATTTCAAATGATTTTCAGCGGTTGCTTTATCGCGTCCAGTGTAGACAGACTTTAGCTATTGCGGCGCGGCGTGACAACTCTCCGGTGTAGACACGGTGTTAGACACTTATTCACCTATCGAGAAGAAACAAAGCAACCTCGGCGTCCGATCGCAGACCTCCGCTCCTTGAGTCCTCTCCAGCGCTGGAAAGCTGATCCGATATACACGGGTCCTACTTCTTGCCTTAGTTCCGCAAGACGCGTTTACTCTTTTGTTTTGTTTTTTATCCGCCATCTCTATCTTTCTGTCGCTCGGCTCGGCTAATGTCGGTCCCATGCACTGAAAGCTCTCTCCTCCACATCATGAGTAGACACGCCCCTTACTGCTGATTGGCTAGAAGTTTGTTTTGCGACTCGGTTTTCTAAAGCATTTTTGAAAAAATACGTACCCTAGTTTTAACTTATTTTTTTCTCTTTTTACAAATAACATTTAATTCTCATGAGAAATCAGTACAAAAATGTCATTAATATCACAAATTGGGGGAAATTGTTCTTAATTGTCAAAATGCAAAAATATAAATGGTCCTAGTTGCATTCATATTTATTCTTCACAAATAAGAACATTTAATTCTCATGACAATTCAGTGAGAAAATGTCAATATTACAAATTGGGGGAAAATTGAACATTTTAATTGTCAAAATGCAAAAAACATAAATAGTCTGAAATGAGATTTTCTTTAAACAAAATAGATTGTTTATCGGTCTTCTGATTTTGGGATGAAATAAGACCCAGACATGTTCTTGACTGGTTCACCCAGATACTGCTGGCTTTACCCAACCTTTCGTGCATGTAGATTTAAGCTTTACAGAAAGAGAAAAAGCACATGAACTTGAAACCAGGACTCACGAGTCAAGCCTTCAGGCTGTTAACAGCAAAGCATCATTAGATCGGATACAGCATTTGAGAGGTCCAGCGAGAGTCTGGACAAAACACAATCACTAACAGGCAGAGGCGGACAAAGTACTCAACTCCATTACTTGAGTGAAAGTACAGATACTGCTGGTCAAATATTACTCCATTACAAGTAAAAGTTGTAAAGACAGATTTTTACTTAAGTAAAAGTACAGAAGTACTTGCTTTTAAAAGTACTTAAGTACCAAAAGTAAATTTCCTTTTTTATGTCAATGCACTGTTTTATTGATGTACATAGTAGTACTTACAATACTTCTGAAGCAACTTAGAATACATTACACCTGCTGAATACACTGACTAGCTTGTAGTATCTTTGGAATAAAGAGCTTTTAGAATGTTAAAAACCTATGGGGAAAACAAAACAAAACAAATTATTTAACACCCCTACACACCCCCACAAAAGCAGGATGGTAGTGATCTCACACAGCTCTGACAGTGTGTGCACACATCTATGTGTAGCCATTCATCCACATTTGAACAGAGTGGACAGTGAAATCCTGTAAATACAAACTGATAAGAAAGAAAGAAAGAAAAATCAAACCTGCTTTAAAACCCAGCAACACAACTGTAGATGTATAACTTTACAACAGCAACACTGCTTTACCAAAAAAGCAAAACAGCAAGACTTATTTGACATCAAAACAAACATTTTAAATGCTGTCTAATCGCTCTCGCTGTACTTTGATGTCACACACAGAACGGTCTGTGCAGTGCTGCTTCAAGTCCAACACCTATTGTGTTTTATTAGGAGACGCACAACAGTTCTTCTGTGGCTTTATAGGTAATATTTTCGTTAACACAATTTAGCAAAATCAGACAATATTGTGTCTAATATATACCACAATATTAACTTCTTATTATTGAATTGTTGTAAATAAATATCACATTTGCAACTGGTCAGTGTTCAAAAAATGATGGGAAATCTCTTCATGTAGCCCCACAAGAGTGATTACTGATAAACTGTCTGAAAAAAAGAAAGTACAGAAAAAAAATCACCCACTGACTTTCAAAGCTGCTACATAGTAACGACTTTCTACTTCGAGGACCTTGATAGAAATGTAGTGGAGTGAAAAGTACAATATTTGTCTTTCAAATGTAGTGAAGTTAAAGTCATAAGTTCCCAGAAAAAAATAATACTCAAGTAAAGTACAGATACTCAAAAAGTGTACTTAAGTACAATACTCAAGTAAATGTACTTAGTTACTGTCCGCCTCTGCTAACACGTGATTTACACTCACAACCATCGCACGAGGATTAAGGGGGCTGATTTCACACTAAACCACACTTTAAGGCTTTATTATTACTCTCTAACATCACAACACATGTTCGTTATCAACCACCAACTGAACATATTGTAGGAATGTTTCTCAAGTATAAAAAACCAAATTGCAATAACTCATGATGCAGGGAACCAATGCCAATACCATTCAGTAATTTATTTACATTTTCAAGAGACAAAAGCATTAGAATTGTACACAAACATTTAATTTGGTCAGTCACTTACACACAATATTGAGGATCCGAACGTTATGAACATCAATAATTAACACATTATTTACTGTTTTCACATTTTAAAAAAATTCACGCTACATGTTCACTTTACAAGGCGCTTCAAAACTGCCAAAGCCGAATATTGAGTCTAAATATAGAGATTGCAGCATTTTCACTCGCACGTCCTCCGTTGATAAGGCTAATTCAACAGTTTGATAACAACACTCCTGCGTCTACAGTAAGGCACAGCGGGGACGTTTGACTCGAGCCCCTCCATGCTTTTATCCGGATCCGTTTTGAGCTTGTGCCAGACCCTGAGGAACCGTCAAGAAGAAAACAAAGTTCTCACACAACATGAAAACCGATGGCAGAGTAAGTGTGGTGCATCATGGGAAATCAGCCCCCTCTGAGCCCGTTATTGTATACCGTCGGATCGGCCCTCTCGTGCATTCACTATGACTGCTGCTTGATAAAAGCACCAGCCCACACCAGGACAGAGAGAAAGAGAGGGAAAAAAATAGAAAACCAGAGAGGAGAGGTGATCGAAGAGTCCAGTCCAATCAGAGACTTCTTTGCGATCACATGATCTCGCAGCACGAGTTCTGCTTGCGTGCCTAGAACATAAAAACATCAACATTACATCAGATCTCCTGAAGAAGATGTGAGCAGTTGCCTATTCACACTGGCAACTTTCTCAGTATTTGGGGTGTCTTGACTTAAGGTAGCTGATAGGTTTAAAGGGGTCATGAATTGAGAAATCAACTTTTACTTGAGCATTTTTTAATATGTCACACATATCTGCACATGTTAAGAGGTCATCGTACTAAAAGAATATGTTGTAAGTTTCAGAACTGAAAATGTCCTTGTTACTGAAATAAAAGCTTTTAATGACACCAGGCCCAGCGAACGCCAGATTCTGGATTCAATGACGTAATAGATCGGTTAAACTCCGCCTCCACAGAAGAATATCAACACATAATTATGTAGCCCCGCCCACTGATTCGCACATGTCATTGTAGGGAAATAACATAAGTGGCGCTAAACCAGATCGAGCAACCAAGCAATAAACATGCCGTTAAAGATCGCAGAATATTGTGCAGTGCCTGGAAGAACACAGTCGCTGCATAACCTTCCTTCGGATTCAAATATTAGGAATGCGTGGTTGAACTTTATTTTTAATGAAGTTTCAGCTCACGCGAGTAAAACATTGAGCGTTTGTTCGCTTCATTTCACTGCGGATTCCTTTGTAAACAAGACACAGGTGACAAGACTGAGATTAAAAAGCAAGGCTGTGCATCTATATTGGATGCGACAGGAATGGCGCAGCACACTTATGCGAGTAAAAAAATATTTGTACTGTATGTCACTATAGCTTTGTTAGAGATCGCTTGATATGTCCTGATTGTGATTGTGTCTAACCGAAGTCACAGAAGGCTCCAAATATGAAGGACGTAGCTTGTCAAACAGACACACAGAAAGTTAGTTTACTATGCAAAACTATTATCCAATCATAGCAGTGGGCGTTTACTTCCAAGTAACTTACCGAGCGTTTCTAAAGCTGGCCTCAAAACCAGGGTAGAAAATAGCCTATTACTTATTGATTTTGATGTTTTTGAATGTAAAAACCACACAAATGTCATAAGTGGACCTCAGACAACAGTACAAAATAACAAAAAAAAAAGCCAGTTCATGACCCCTTTAATACTTCACTAGCTATAAATATGAGCAATAATAAGTGGTTTTAGAAACCACCACTAACGAAGCTTTAAAATGTACAAGAGTATTGACATAATAATAAATAGCATTTTCTGTTGCCATGTTTCATATGCATGTAGAGTACTGACCGTTTTATAAAAGGCTTTTGATTGGTTTCCCAGATGCTCAGATTTCTGAACTAAATCATCCAGCTTCTCTCCTCTCTCCAGCAGCGACTCCATTGTGTTGTGCTGGAGAAACACATATTAAATTACATACAAATGCCAGCGCATTAAAGACAAACAAACTCTAATATGTGTATAACGACAGCACACTTACACACCCTGCATACTGAATATCAATGTAGGTGGAACAGATGATTGTAACAATCAAAAACTGTGAATTTTAATACACACTGTTCACATCATTATTTGCTCACCAAAATAATTTTGGTTTCGTCCAGTTCTGCTTGCACTTTGGTCATAGCGTCAGCCTCCCGTGGATTCTGTAAAACAGGAAATACTGAAACTGTTACGGGTGATGGAATGCGTTGTGTTTACTAATCAAGTGCCCTTAAAACCCTTGTATAACAATGCTGATGTTCCACTACACGGCTTTTCTTGCAGTTTCTCTATTAGTGAGCATAACGTACCTGGTATCTGGCCAGATGGCTGTCCAGTGCTGTGTACTGAATGGTCGCCGGAGAACCAGAAGGCCAGTCTATACTGTTGACCTGTCTGGAGAACTCATCCAGCACCTACAGACAACCACAAAACCAGAGTAGAGAGAAATGGGGTCATACCTAACCATTTAAAAAAAAAAAACTTATTTTAATTATATTTATTATTTAAATTGGCATTAAAATGTATTCATTAAATTTACAGTACATTACAGTTAAATGTACACATAATTTCATTTAAAAAAAAATAATGTTTGGAATTTTTAAACAGTATTCATACTAATAACACCTAAGACAGTTAAAGTTTGATGTTGGCTTGAGAAAATCAAGCCAGAAATTTTGAAGTAGTTTAATAAGATTGAAGTTTAATACTTTTAAGTATTTTTAAGACTGAACTAGTTTTAAAAACGTGAATTGATAGATTAAAATTTAATATATTGAAGTATTTAAAAGGTTGAAGGTTTTAAGTATTGTAAGATTGAAGTAGTTTAAAGCCATGGTTTTAAGCCATGTAATCTCTGGATGGACAGGACCGGGGACCGATGGATGGATGGATGATAGATGGACGGATGGATTATAGATGGATGGATGATGGATGGATGGATGAACGGATTGATAGATGGATGGATGATGGATAGAATGATGGACGGACAGATGGATGGATGGATAGTTGGTGGATGGATAGATAGAGAGATAGATAGATAGATAGATATAGATAGATGGTCAACATAACGCACCTTATCAAGTAAAGTGAAGCAGACTCTGGAGGGATATTCACTGTCCGCGATCACAACACCACCGAGATTGTCATTCCGCAAGTACCACGTAAACAAGTACTCTAACGGGGAAAAAAAACAGTGAATCCAATGCTTATGAGCAAGCCACTACAAACTCTTGTGGAAAAAAAAAGATGTGTGCTTAATTGTATTGAATGTGCACTTCAAATCTTAAAAGTTTATTTTACAAAAACTATACTTGCAGACAAAATAATATTATTCAAATAAAAAGCCACATAATTGTACATAAAGAGAGTACACTTTCATGACTATGATCTTGTAGCGTCAAATTAAATGTTTTACTTTAAAGTACATTTTAAGTCATGTTTAAGCTGTTTTAATAATCTTTTGTCATGCTATAAATAAGTACACTTATTTTAAGGTGTTGACTAACCTATAAAGCACACATACTTGATTTAATTGCTGCCGAAAATTGCAAATTCATCATTAAAATTGTGCAAAATGCATTAAAAATTACAAATGTATTTAAATACATGGCATACAAGTTTTAACAGAAATGACATTAACGTAAATGCTTTTTAGTTCATTTAGCAGTCAGGGTTATTCAAGTTCAAACTAAAATGAAAACCATTAAAAAACATTTTCGTTACTTAAAATTCACTGAATTAAATGAAATGAAAACGTCTTATTCAGCTAGATCCAAAGACAACATTAATTGAATGAAATCTACTAAAAAATGTAATAAATAAAATTTAATAAATAAAATTTAATAAAATAAAATCATACAAATTCTAAAAACATTAAAAATTAAAATGGAAGGAAATTATAAAAAACCTTATTTAAAAGTAAAAAATGTATCATTATAGTAAAAGTAACACTGTCACAGCTACACTTCTAAATTTTTTTTCCTTATTTAAAAAAAAAAAAAACAAAAAAAAAAAAAATAAACCATATTTCAAAAAACAACGGAATTAACGTGAAATTTCATATAAAATGAACTAAGTACTTTTTTAAAGGTAAGTGCTGAATTACTTTTTCACAAGGTGATGCATTTCTGAATAACTCTAATAAGCTGATTTTGTGGCTCTCAGTAGCTCGATAGGGTTCACCGCGGGGGCGTTCCCTCTTTTCCTTGCTTTCCTTCGCTTTTAAATAGCTTGCAAAAGCGGCGTGCATTTTACTTTCACTTTCAAATAGCGGCAATTCGGCGTAAAGCAATGGTTCGTTTTTAGTTCATTTGAATTTTCCCTATTTTCCTCGCTTTAAATAGCTAAAAGCACCGTGCACAGTGTATTATTCGCGGCAATTCGGCGTCCAATGCTTGGAATGCAACACTAAACACAACGTCAAAACTCACTGTCGTTAGTTATAAAAACATAGAATTTCTTAACAAACGAATAAAAAATACCACCAGCTATAGGGCAGGTCTGCCCCTAATAAAAATAAAAATAACTTACATAAAGTTAAATCGGTAGCCTATAAAAAACTGGAAAATAAGTAACCCTGTATAATAATACCAAAAAATAAAAACGTAGAAGTTTATTAGCAAAACGAGTAAGAAGCTTGGAGGCACGCATAACACCTTGATGTCAATTAAATAAAAAAAATACAAAGTTTAAATGAAGTAAGAATCAGCAAACAATGTGGAACCGAATAAATAAGAAACGAATGTTTAAAAAATCTTCCAAAATCTCCTTAGATAAACGGCAAAAGTCAACAGGCTTTCAAAATCCAAAATACTGCCAAACAGGCACTTTTGCATCTCGTTTCGAAACTAAATCATCCGCCATCGTCTCGTCTGTCTCACCTCACTCTTCTTGTCAGTCAGCTGGACTCACTCTCCTCACTGAAGAAATGAAGTCTGGATCTGTGATGCGAATGTCGTGGCACGCGCATTGACACGCGACGTTCAGTTTTTAATGTGTGTCTGTTCTTTAATGAAAACTCTAAATATTTTTATTAGAGGTTTCTTCGACCGATAGTGGATTTTGCCAGATACGATAGCGGGTTTGGACACACGGGCCGATACAGATAATTAACCAATAGTTTTAAAATGATACTGAAACAAAAAACTAAAAAATAGTGCCTTATTAAACAAAAACAGTACGAACCTACTAGTAGTAATAATAATAATAATAGTAATAAAAAGTGAAATTAAACACACCTGAACAAGGAACATACAGCTTCATTAATCTTAATGCTCAAATGGACTCTTATTTTAAAGTGGTACACATTAATTTAACTGTCAGCTTAAGGATGCACATCTTTAAACTACACAAAGGGCTATCGCCATTAAAAATTCGATACATTATGGATATGGTAGTATACTTCACATTTTAACTGTTATTCGTGCACCACTTGATGATTTCTAATCAAACTAAAAAGCGCAGTGCTGAGTATAGGAGAAACTCACCGGTATCACACACACTTCCGGACGGTCTAAAACGGTTTTATTTAATCACCAAACGGACACAAGGTTACTTCAAGAATGAACAATTTGGCATGGATGAGTTTGAAGTTCGGTGTTTAAAAAAACGGAGCAAACGGAAAGAGAAAGTGTGACCTATATTATAGCTCTATAAATGAAGCACACAGACTTTAATAGAGCCACAGAAAGAAACGTTTTGCTGAAAATGCACAATACAAAATTTATTACGTACATTAACAACGATTCGGGACCAATAAAATTTAATTTAAAGGAAAACTATGTGAATGGCACTGTGGCGCGGCAGGATTTTCTGTCGACTGCATTTAAATCCGCATCTGAAGTTTCCCGCTCTGTGCAGCGTGCAGTGTCACGTGTCAAAACAAACAGCACGTGCTGTCTGTGATTTCTGCCTCTAGAGGCCGCTCTCGTACTGTATAATGGCAGCAGACCTTTCTCAGCCGCTCCAGCAATGGACGCAAACCGGAAAACTATCGGCATGGATTTTTACAGATAGCCGATAGTTCCAGCAATCAAATATCGGTGCCGATACATCTGCAAAACGATACATCGGTCAACCTCTAATTTTATAACTATTAAAAAATCTAAACGACGGAGGGGGTCGGTGCCGCGGTTGTGGCTTAACCACACCACCGTCAGCACCGTCTATCGCTGCAAGCCTATAGCTCGGCTGATCAGTTTGGTGCTTTAATTACATAGTAAACCTAATAACTAGCCCTTCATCCTGAACAAGCTAGAATTAAACTCAACAGCTACAATCAGGCCAGTGGCAAACATTTAATAAGACTTCATCTTGATAATGTTGTCACTGACCTTGCTCTTTGATAGACGCACGGCTTCCTAATGCTGAACGCTCAACAATCAGCGCGCTGGTGAACGTCATAAACTCCTGCACACTGCAAAGCACAAAGAGTTTACAGTCCGCTGCAATGAGAGCAGTTTTGTTGGCATTCTAAAACAGATTAGTAGCTTAATGAAAGCATATAACGACGAGAGCATTCTAGATATTGTACCTGGATCTCTGGAAGAAACTGAATGACGACAGATCATACGCCGCCTTCAGCAGGTTGGCCTTCGTTGAGCCTTTATACAAGACGCTGAGACTGTAGAGTTTCATGGCGTTTCTGAACAGGATCTGCAATGACACAACGACATTATTCATTTTATTGAATAATCATAGTTTCTATTATTAATAATTAATGAGAATAAAATAAATAATTGGACTGTTTAGATGATTTTATCCAGAGCAACCTACACTGTACTTATTATTTATTGCTATTTGATAAGAAATATAACTAAATAATAATAAAATGAACTAATACTGTTTTTATTGATTGATTATAACATAATTATCAAGTGATTTTATCCTGAGTGATGTATGCTGCACTTATTATAGAATCAACCTGGGTGGATTATTATTATTATTTTAATAACTAAATCATAAAATAATATGAAATACAACACTAAGGTTGATTCAGTACTGTTTTTATTGATTGATTATTCATATTTAGCAGATGATTTTATTCCGAGCTACTTATTATCGAATCAACCCAACTAATTATTTATATTATTTTTTTTACGAATAAAAAAATAAAAATCACACTGAGGTTGATTTAAGACTGTTTTATTGATTGTTTATTCATGTTTAGCAGATTTTTTTTCCCTTTGCGACTCAATATTGAATCAATCAACCATAGTGTTTTATTTTTTATTAATTATTTCATTTATTATTAAAAGAAACTCAATATTCAAATGTGACCAACTCAAAAAACACATGGAGGTTAGCAGATAGCAGTTTAGATCCTAAGAGATACACATACATAAACTACTACACAACACCACACAGCCATATATTACAGATCAGCAGATGCAGGGCCTCTAAAAAAGGGGTCCCAAAACATAGAAGCGTTGAATCAGATTATCGAAAGGATATAAATGTGTCACTACGATTCAATCCAGTTCAACAGGCTGGTGACTAACAGCTGCTTAGCAGTCGTGCTAGCTCTGAAATAGCCCCATGTCGACAGAATCATCGTTCTTAAGCTTAATCTTTCATAAACGGGTTCAATTATGTGAAATGTGACACTGTTTATAAAGATAATGAATTGTCATTCTTACCTGCTGTGCAGCCAAGACTGAAGCTAATCGGCTAACAGCTAATCTAAACAGATCAGACTTTTATTTAACGTTATTTGTCTAAACTGACAACGGTGTCTCTGGAGTGCTATTATACGATATGTTTTGTATTAGGGATTATAATATCACTGGCATCCAGGATAGTCCACGTTTGCTGAAGGTATTTAAGTTAATCAGCTCACAACTATCCGAGGATTTTTTTTTTCAGAAACTTGCAAGCGGGCAGAAAACGGCATTTCAAAATAAAAGTCCTTCACGTGTTCGAAACAAAAGCCTCTGCTGGTCTGTAAAGCGGACACAGAGAAAATAAAAGTCCTTAACACATAAGTGCGCAAAACAAAAGTCTCTAGGTCAGAGGTGACCAAATATTTTTACGACAAAGGGCCAAAATTTGATACAGAAAGTAAATGTTGCATACATCCAACTGTATATATAGTACAATTATTTGATAGAAATTTCGATATTATTTTATATTAAAATATGTAAAAAAAAAATATAAATGAAAATAATAAAATCTTATTCATTTTATTACTTTACATTGTGCATTTCTAAACAATACAATAAAAAAAAGGTTTCAAAATAATGAATTCTTTTCAACACATTTCCCTGTTTTGCTTATCTGCTTCTCCCATTTGCTCTTTTACATTTACTATATTGCTAAATAAATTAAATAAATTAAATTAAATTAAATTAAATTAATGCATTTAGCAGGCGCTTTTATCCAAAAGCGGAACTTAAGTGCATTCAGGCATATAATTTTTATATCCCGGTAGTGTATACTGTATATATATATATATATTACAGTGGGTACGGAAAGTATTCAGAAAGTATTCTTTGTTATATTGCAGCCATTTGCGAAAAATCATTTAAGTTAATTTTTTTCCTCATTACTGTACACACAGCACCCCATATTAACAAAAAAACACAGAATTGTTGACATTTATTAAAAAAGAAAAACTGAAATAAATATCACATGGTCCTAAGTATTCAAACACTTTGCTCAGTATTTAGTAGAAGCACAATTTTGATCTAATACAGCCATGAGTCTTTTTGGGAAGATGCAACAAGTTTTTCACACCTGGTTTGGGGATCCTCTGCCATTCCTCCTTGCAGATCCTCTCAGTTCTGTCAGGTTGGATGGTAAACACTGGTGGACAGCCATTTTTAGGTCTCTACAGAGATGCTCAATTGGGTTTAAGTCAGGGCTCTGGTGGGCCATTCAAGAACAGTCACAGAGTTGTTTTGAAGCCACTTCTTCGTTATTTTAGCTGTGTGCTTAAGGTAATTGTCTTGTTGGAAGGTAAACCTTAGGCCCAGTCTGAGGTCCTGAGCACTCTAGAGAAGGTTTCGTCCAGGATATCCCTGTACTTGGCCGCATTATCTTTCCCTCGATTGCAACCAGTCAACCTGTCCCTGCAGCTGAAAAACACCCACACAGCATGATGCTGCCACCACCATGATTAACTGTTGGGACTGTATTGGACAGGTGATGAGCATTGCCTGGTGTTCTCCAAACATACCGCTTAGAATTAGCCAAAAAAGTTAGCATCTTGTCTCATCAGAACAGAGAAGAATCTTATTTTCAACATCTGGAGTCCTTCAGGTGTTCCATGTGGGCTCAGTGTCTTGCACTGAGGAGAGGCTTCCGTCGGGCCACGCTGCCATAAAGCCCCGACTGGTGGAGGGCTGCAGTGATGGTGATTTCTACAACTTTCTCCCATCTCCCGAATGCATCTCTGGAGCTCAGCCACAGTGATCTTTGGGTTCTTCTTTACCTCTCTCACCAAGGCTCTTCTCCCCCGATAGCTAAGTTTGGCCGGACGGCCAGCTCTAGGAAGCGTTCTGGTCGTCCCAAACGTCTTCCATTTAAGGATTATGAGGCCACTGTGATCTTAGGAACCTTAAGTGCAGCAGAAATGTGTTGTAACCTTGGCCCGATCTGTGCCTTGCCACAATTCTGTCTTGAGCTCTTCAGGCAGTTCCTTTGACATCATGATCCTCATTTGCTCTGACATGCACTGTGAGCGGTAAGGTCTTATATAGACAGGTGTGTGGCTTACCTAATCAAGTCCAAATCAGTATAATCAAACCGTGGACTCAAATGAAGGTGTTGAACCATCTCAAGGATGATCAGAAGAAAGGGACAGCACCTGAGTTAAATATATGAGTGTCACAGCAAAGGGTCTGAATACTTAGGACCATGTGATATTTCAGTTTTTCTTTTTTAATAAATCTGCAAAAATGTCAACAATTCTGTGTTTTTCTGTCAATAGGGGTGCTGTGTGTACATAATGAGGAAAAAAAATGAACTTAAATGATTTTAGCAAATGGTGCAATATAACAAAGAGTGAAAAATTTAAGGGGGTCTGAATACTTTCCGTACCCACTGTATATATACATTCTATAGAGACTAATATAATCAGATACAACAATTTCTTAAATTTCTATTACAATATACACTGATAACATTCACTTCAATGGTGTAAGATAACTGGATGGTTTCAACTGATTCCCTATTGAACTGTCACCAACTAAAATATAGTTAATTAAACTACAAACTCGATCATAATGCACAATGTTTCCATCTAACATGCATTTTGAGCTGCAGCTCGTCATATTAATGGAGTGTTTCACTAGTTAGCAGTAAACCGGTTACCTCACCTGAATATGTTTGTAGGTTTGTGTCGGATGTCTTCGACGGGGAAAGCAGTTATCTTTGGAATGGAGATGTGGATATTATAAACATTATACTTGTTTCGATTATTTCAGTTAATCTCATTAAACTAGCGAGCTAAGCCAGTAGTATGGTGCGTATAGGACCCAGGGGCTTACATGTACATAAAATCATAGAGGCTTTTTTGACTGATTATGCATAACACTAAAGTCAAAAACACAATGATATTGAGACCTTTTATTTGAAAATATGTGCACATTATAATATTCGTGTACACTTGCATGATATTTGAGGACAGCTCAGAAATAGCACTTTTTTTGCACCATTCAATAGTAATACCTCATTCTCGTGACTATTCACATAAGACCCCTTGAATTAAATTAGAATGGTATTTCTGTCTTTTATACTCTGTTCCACAGAGAGTGTGATGTGTGAGCCTGAACACTTCAAACTTAAAGAGGGCAATATTCCACACATTTCACACATCTATTCTGTACTCAAAGTTATAGTCCTGAGTGGTCGCATTGTCCAGTTCAAACCACAGGTCAAACCAGGGGTCTGTAGTTGAGGTTGCTGTTGTGGTGGGGGGGAAGTGTGGTTGTCGTAGTTGTTGTTGTGGTCGCGCTGCCTCTCATCCTCTCCATTCGCAGCTTCAGCATGCGCATCAGTCGCAGACGGCGCAGACGTTCGCTCTGGGGGCCCGCGGTGGCCCCTGTGCTCTCGACGTTGATGCGGTTGTTGGTGTTTACGGGTGTGTTGGTAACCAGTCTTGGCCTTTTCCTGCTCTGGGCCATGATTTGTTGAATACGAGCCCAGTTGGCATCGCATTAGCATCATATCCCACAATGCAAAGACAAGTCTGAGAAGAATAACCATCGGCTCTTGCAGTTACGCGATACTCGCCCAGGTTGAGAAGAGGCCAGTAATCTCCAGTGGCAGCTTTAAGAAAAAAATAGAAGTCTGGATTAATGTAACATACTACACGAAGTTATGTCACATTAAAACAGAGATTCCCAAACTTTTTTCTCAGCCGAACCCCTGACAAATAATAACATTACATAATTAATAAAAATTCTAAATTGTGAGATATAAAGTCATTTCTGATATAAACTTGCAATTTAAAGAAGAAAAGTCTGAATTCTGAGAATTCCAAAATTGTGAAGTATAAATCTGAAATTCTGGGAGAGAGAGAAAAAAAGTCATAATTCCAAGTTTGTGTATATAGAATTTCTGACTTTTTTCTCATAATCCTGAGTTTGCAGATAAATATATAATGATAATAAATAAAAAATGTTGTAATATGAAATTAAATAATAAAAATATAATAAAGTCAGAATTACAAGATGCAAAGGGGAAAAAAAGTCAGAATAGTGAGATGTTAACTCAAAATTATGAGATATAAACACGTAAAACAGTGAGAAATAAAGTCAACACTATGACATAATTTTGATCACCTTTTAATTTTTTTATTCTATGGTGGAAAAACAGGCTTCAATATGAATTAGTCTACTAAGCCCTATTAAAATGACAGAAAGTCTGTTACCTGTTTTGACGTCATGTTTGATTTCCTCCACTGACACTGTGGCATTTGCTAGAAGATTCCCATCTACGTCTCTCACAACTCCTTTAATGCCTCGATGCACCTGTGAGTCACATGTGAGTCCTCAACACTTTTTGAGGCTTTGTCTTTGTTTTACAATGTTCATTTTATCTGGAAATAGAAATTCTGCATCCGTCCACTTTCTAAATTAGAGTTTCGGCCACTATGTCACACAAACATGTGATTTACCTGCTCAATGAAAGCCAGCAGAGCCTCTCGGTTGTTTTCCCACTCCAACGCCAATTCACTCTCATGCGGGAACTTATCGCACCCAAGAAAGATGGAACTCTCAAAGCAGTTGGTGTGCAGGTAGCTGAAGTCATTCATGCCTAAAGCAACACAGAAAAGTGAAATTTTGAAAGCGGAGAGAAGATTTTTTTACATGCCTCTACTGGATCTGTCAATATTTATGCAGACCTATAGAGTAATTATATTAACACAGTGTCTTATAATTAGTGATGGGTGCTTTCCAATTTGTAATTGGTTTGTAAAAGGTGTTTTTATACATGGTTGGGGCTGTGTTTGTTGCATTTACACCATTCTGACCAGCAGGTGCTTCGAAACAGTGAATCAAACATTTTGATTCAAAGTTTTGATGAGCTTAGTTTCTCCCATCACTATCTATAATAATCAATATTTTATGCAATATCCAAATATGACATATTTATAACAACGCAGCATGGGAAAAATGGAGTCAGGTGGTTGGAGGGCTTAAAAACGAAGAGGGATTTGTGACGTCATCAGAAAAGAAAAGGCGTTCCAGAGGCGGGGAGTAAGTTATTTTGATTTTTTGATTAAAGATTATGATGGAATTTTCTGTCCTCTATGCACTGATAAATCATCATTATGCTTTTACTGTCATTGATCAATTTAATGTGTCCTAGATGATTAAAAGTATTAATTTCTTTAAAACAAAAAATCTTACTGATCCCAATCTTTTGAAATATTTTTAATCGCAGGTTTATATAAATATTTGTATTATTTTAAAAAATATTGTTTTTCTTTTATAACTAAAAGAGATACAGAACAAATCAAGAAAACTGACATTGTCTGGAAAACAATCTACTGAATGCATGCTGGCTGAATAAAAGTATAATTTTCTTTTGGAAAATAAAAGAATTGTAGTGTAAATTCCATACTTTAATAAAACATACCTGGTTTTCTCCAGCAGTACTTTTTTAATGCTTTTATTATAAGCCTTTTTTCATTGAGCAAATGAGATGACACTGGTGGACTGAAGCCATCATTACCAAATAATGCCTAAAACCTCTTGTTTGCAGAAATAGCACAGATCTGGCCTGGTTTTGGAAAGATACACTCTTATCAGTTGTTCTTTCTTCATATTTCTTCTCTTAATCTTCAGTGGTTGTCAAGCATGTTTGCCTTGTAGAGCTAATATATTTTTTAATGAAGCCAACACAATTATGACTCCATTCCTGGTTAGACTTGCATGAAGCAAACTGATTCAGAATGTGGAAAATTAATATGATTTAAAACGCATGATTTCAGCGCGATAAACATGATAATCAGAACCAAAACAGATGTTTTTAGCAGGTAAGAGCTGTGGGGGCGGGGAGCAGCAGCTCAATTGCATTTAAAGAGACACGCCCGAAAAACAGCTTGTTTCTGCTTCCACTCAAAATAGTACGGTGGCCGAGAAGTGCTAAAACAAATCACAATTCTGAAAACAAAATAACAAATTACAAATGCAACAACAATTCAGAAAACATTATAACATGTCAGAAAACACAATGACAAATCAGAAAACAAATTAACAAGTCAGAAAGCACAACGACAATTCAGACAAACCGGATGAGGTAGGTATAGTTTGAGACAGCGCTATTGGTTTGGGATTACTCACTGCTGATTGGACGAGACATCTGTCAATAAACGTATACAGAGAAGAACCAGCCGAAGAACTAGAGTCCTGGTAGAAAGTTCGGAGATGGTATTAAAGTAGCTCAGTTTAAATGTATTATATTAATTGCCCTTACTATGGAATAAAAAAAAAAACGGGGTGTCTATTTAAATTTAGTTAAAAATGGCTGTAAATATTAGCTTCAGTGGTGCAGATGGATAAGCACTTGACCTTGGCTTTTTGACGCGATCGACCCGAGTTCGAATCTGCCTTTTGCCGAACTTTTTTTTTCTCCTTTTTCAAGGCATTTATTTCAATAAAAATTAAGGAAAAAATCTAAAAGTTGAAAATAAAGTATCGGGTAGGGTTAGGGTAGTTGTAGGGAGGGCTTTATTGTACCAATAAGTGGCATCCATTTAATAATTTAAATTATAATTTACACTCAATACTTATTATTGCATACTGTTTTATAATGTACTACAATAATGAAGTACAGATAATTGCCACTATTTGCAACAAGTAGTATACTTGATAGTGGAAATCCTGCTATTTTAACATAGTGTAAATAGAATCCATTGCTAATATGAGATTTGAAAAGGGAGAAAAAAAAAAGTTGGCCAAAAGGCAGATTCGAACCCGGGTCGATCGCATCGTGTCCAAAAGCATGACACGAACTATCCCAATCTGAGTGATGTTTTACAGCCACTTTTAACTAAATGTAAATATACCCTCTGTATTTTTTATTCCAGAGTAAGGGCAATTCATACAATACATTTAAACTGAGCTACTTTAATACCATCTCCGAACTTCTACCACGACTCTGCTGTTCTTCGCTGGTTCTTCTCTGTATACGTTTGATTGACAGATGTCTGTCCAGTCAGCGGTGAGTAATCCCAAACCAATGGCGCTGTCTCAAGCTATACCTACCTCTTCCGGTTTGTCTGATTTGTAGTTGTGCTTTCTGACTTGTTATTTAGTTTTTTAGACTTGCATTTGCATTTGTAATTTGTTATTTTGTTTTCAGAATTGTGATTTGTTTAGCACTTCTCGGCCACCGTAAAATAGGCATTTTCAAAATGATTTTAATTTATTTTAAGCTGAAACTCCACAGACACATTCTGGGGACACCAGAGACTTATATTACATATTGTAAAAAGTGGCATTATATGTCACCTTTAAATACTTAATTCCAAAAACCTGGCAGGGAACACATTGAATTAAACATTACATTTTGAAATGGCAAATGAAATGGCAAAATAAGATTGTAGCAGTCAAAAGTGCAAATCTATAAACTTTATTGCGTCCTCTTACATTTAAATTGTGGTATAAAATACAATTGTCAAAGACATTATAAATATTATGATGACTTCATTATAAAAAAAGTTAAATATTACATTAAATATATTGCTGGCGTTCATTCATTCTTAAAAAAGAAACCTTCTTGGAGATTCTTCAAGAAACTTCTTCAAATCAAGAACTTTCAAGAGTTCTAATTTAGAGATTTAAAAAGTTCTCTGAACAGTCTATTGGTTTCAGTTCTTTAAAGCCCCAGAGAGCTAGACAAAAGTAGGCCAGAACACCATGAGGGTGTGGTGCTGGTAAGGTGTTTGTGGTGTGTAATAATGCACAGGATTTGTGTGATGTCCAGGCAGCGCATACATAAATGCCCGATGTGCGCAATGGTTCTGCTCCTCTCCTCCATGACCTTCTTGTTCCTTCTTCCATTTGGTGCGTCTGTTCTGAAACCAGATCTTGACCTGTGTTTCGGACAGACGGAGGCCTGTGGCGATGCAGTGGCGCTCAAACTCCCGACAGATAGTGGCTGTTCTGAAAGCTTCGCTCCAGGATGCGCAGCTGAGCCAGTGTGAACGCAGTGCGCATGCGCTTCGATTTGGGGATGTTTGAATCTGCTGCGTCTTGAGATGAAGCCGTCTTGGCACTGTCTTTAGTTTGCAAGTTTAACGGAAATGTAAGGAAGAAAAGATGTCATTATTATTATTTTAATTATACAAAAAAAAGGCCAAAAATATATAGTTACGTAAAAAGTATTTTGAAATGAATTTTAACAAATATATTTTTGGCCTTTTTTGTATATCTAAAAATACAAATACAAACATATTTTTGTATTTTGTTGTTGTTGTTGCATATTTTAAAATGTATTTGAACATGTTTTTTCCCTGTATGAACAAAACGCAATATTTGTGATTTATTTATTCAGATGATAAATGCTCGATTAGTTTTTTTTTTGTTGTTGTTGTTTTTGTTAATAGGTTCGTTATGTAGTCCACCTTTCCTCAAATTCATGAAAAAAAATACAATGTAATTTTACCATTTTCATTCATCAAACTCCTCAATAATTCATGTTTTTACTGCTGTTGGTAATGTGATGCTTTACGCATGGGTAGCTTTCAAAAAAACGTTTGATTTTCACAAATTACAGTATGTTGCACCAACCAAAACTAATATGCTACTTTACATTTTTAAAACCTACTTATTTTCACCCTTTAAAAAAACCGACGCATGGCTGAAACTCACTGGAGATTTCCTGCGTCCTGATGTCTCTCTGCGTCTCCTGATGCTTCCCGGTGAATTTGGAGGGATCCAGGATGTCTACGATGGAAAAAGAGATTTTTCCCTGCACTAGTGAACTGCCTGTTTCTCCATGCATGCTGACGGTCAGTTAAACAGCAGCCAGTAAGTGTGACGGTGTAACTCACTCAGTCGTGTGATATCTGAGCATCTCCATCAGCTCACAGCGCTTATCTACAGCTCAGACAGACGCGTGTCAAATCAACATGTTCAAGGATCTCAGTGAGTTTAAACCAAGCTCTCAAACTCCTCCTTTACACGCTTTAACATCTGAAGGTCAGTGGGTGACCCACGTCCTTTGCCATTTATTGCATTGCATCTGGTTAAAATGTGCCCTTTTCTGAAGAGCCGTGTAGTTTTTTTGTACCAGAGCTTGTCGTTATCTGCAATGGTGTGATTTTACGGTGGTCGAGCGCGTGAGAAGCTGTTGTGATGCTAATTAATCGACTAAAGTCCTCCAGAAGAAAAGCCTGTTAAAGTCACTATTCTGGAATAGCATGTAATAGAATGTAAAAAAAATATCCCTATTTATTTCTTTAATTTATTTTTAAAAATTGAGTGTGTGTGTGATTTGATGTGCATATTTGTATTTAATAAAATGGACATAATAAAAATGAAATAATACAAATTGACAATGCATAAATTATTTTCATATAATACTATCAATCTATTATATATCTAATCTATTATTTCTAATCAAATTTATTTTCATATAAAATAATACTATCTATCTATCTATCTATCTAAATATATCTATCTATCTATCTATCAATCAGTCTATCTATCTATCTATCTATCTATCTATTCTGTCGTTCTATCTATCTATCCATCGTTCGATCTACTATCTAAAAAAGCAATTTCTTTATCAAACCGGACAGATATTAAAAACATTTTTCTTTTAAAAAATAATTGTGCATTTTGATGCTCGGCCAAAGCTGAGAAAAAGTTAAACACATTTCAACACAACATAATTGTGTTTTAACATTTTAAAAAACAATTTAGAACTGCATACATTTGTGAGTAGGATTTTTTTTAAAAATTTTGTGTATTCAGTGGGTTTGTTTTACCTGGCACTATAATATTTAACATTCAATACAATTAATTAAAATACATTTTTGTAAAACTTTTTTCTCCCAAAACCAAAAAAGCTAACTAGATACAAAATCTTTTTAGTTTTTTTTTCAATATGATTTAGCTTCTCTGTACAAAAATGAGAACATTTAACAATACAATACAACTGAATCAAAATACCATTATTTTCTAATTATAAACAACTTTAATGCTTATATATAGGAAATACAATTATTTTTTATCCTTTTGCTATGTGTTATTTGTTTTAATTGACAATAATATTTTTATTCATTTAATTAAATATATAAAATATATTATTTTAAAAATACATTATTTTTTAATTAAACCAAAACATAAAACAGATAAAAAAAATAGCAGACTAATTTTTTTTCTTCGAAAAGAAAATGTGCCTGCTTGTACAAAACTGAGCAACAGTTAAGCATTTCAATACAATATAACTGAATGCAAAATGCATTGATTCTCTCATTTAAAAACATTTTAGGAATGCTTTAGACTTTGTGTAAAGTTATGTGTAATTGTTTTAATAGCCATATAAACCTCTTATGCATGCAAATAAAGTTTTTGGGGGTAATTTAATGTTCTAATGCATCTAAAGCAGCAGAAAGTGTGCTGGGCTCCAGCGGGATGAGTGTGTGCTCAGTAGGAGCCTCCAGCCAAAGGTCTTATGATGCTGTAAATAATGGCTGAAGGCTCCAGAGGTGGCCCTCGGCGGCAGCTGCCAGCCGTCAGCAGCATCTATACTGCTGGTATTCACTGCTCGAGGCTTCGCCGGCCCACCGGGACAATTAGCAGATGTCACCCATGTCTGTGACCCTGCCTGACCTGTGCCTTTGTCCCGGCAGTGAGGATGAGGAGGAGTATCAGCGAGGGGCCTTCAGCTCAATCACACAGCAGAAGATCTGCAGCGCTGCTGCTCAAAACACATTAACCTCATTAACCTGCACTGCTTCTGTCTTACACTCTTTTGAAGTTGATCTCATATAAATGATTGACCACTGCATGGGTCACCAAAGTGGATTTTAATAGGCCTATTATTTTAAAAAAGCCTCGAAATTATCTGAAATGCTCAGATATGTGGCTTTCAACCTGTTGATTCACTTATAACAATGTTATAAGATGATCAAGATTTTGTTTGCTTGGATACATAATCTTGAATGTTTGATCATCTGTTTTTAATAATTTTGTCATGATTTGCTGTTGAATGAAAAGCTACTGTGATGCTAATTAATTGATTAATTAGTCTTCCGAGTTATGGACTCTTTTTAGTTATGTATACAACTTTGTCCTTGATGCCATACTTTGTGCTTGTACTTTGTACTGTTGTAAGTGTTTATTGAGAATAATGTCAGGGGTCGTCGTGTCTGTACGTCACAGATGGCCAGCAATACATCAGCGAGATATATTTGAACGATCCTCTTTCCATTCCATCAGCAGATCATTGTCCTGCACTTTCACACAAAGAACGATGCATTAGTGCTAATGGAAGTTTAAAGCGTGTTTTACAGGTTCACGATGGATTTGCTGTCTGCAGTGGACTGAAAGAAAGAGACACTGAAGAGTTTGTTTGCATGTCGTTCAAGCATCTGTCCTTACAGGAAGAAACCTCATGACAGCGCTGTTAAACACTTCTGAGCAGTTTACTACAAACGCATAAATTAAAGAATTAAAATGAATCAAATATACTTATAGGACAAATTGCATAATCTCTCTCTCTCTTTTTTTTTTTTGGAAAGCTGCTGCAGTGATGGTTTTGTTTTTACATTTTTAGTGAAAGAAAATTATTGTAGAGAAAGAATAAAAAAATATATAAAATATATCTGTACGGTACTATACTATATTCAAGCTGTATTGCAAGAATTGTTTTAAAACATAAGTTTGCCTACAGTTTTAATAGAATGAATGAATGAACAATTAAATATAAAGTATAAATACATCTCAAAGCGGTGGTCTTGTGTTTATTATTATTGAACTAAAAAAATATTTGTAAACTAAAATATTAGTGAAAGATATTAACAAAAGAAAAACAGCCCTTTTTAACAGAAAAAACATATCATTACTACTATGCTATGCTATGCTATGCTATACTATACTATACTACACTATTAGTTACTATTACTATACTTATAGAACGGTGTTATGCGATACTATACTTTAATACTATACATGCAGCTATGCTTGCTAACGTACTCTACTATCTATACTATACTATACTATACTAGGTTGCTAGCTATGCTATGCTATGCTATGCTATACGTTACGATACTATACTATACTATACTATACTATACTATACTATACTATACTATTCTATGCTATACGTTACTATACTATACTATAGTATACGGTGCTATGCGATACTATACTTTACTATACTATACTATACTATACTACACTACACTACACTATACTATACTATACTATACTATACTATACTATGCTATGCTATGCTATACGTTACTATACTATACTATAGTATATGGTGTTATACGTTACTATACTTTACTATACTATACTATACTATACTACACTACACTACACTACACACTATACTACAATACTATAATATACTATACTATACTATACTATACTTGCTATGCTAATTGTTTGGCCTACTATACTATGCTATGCTATGCTATACTATACTATACTATACTATGCTATGTTATGCTATACTATACTATACTATACTATGCTATGCTATGCTATACTATACTATACTATACTACACTACACTATGCTTTACTATGCTATGCTATGCTATGCTATGCTATACTATACTATACTATACTATACTATACTACACTACACTATGCTTTACTATGCTATGCTATGCTATGTTTGTATGTTCTCTATGCTATGCTATGCTTACTACTAATATGCTATTTGCTATGCCTCATGGATACATACTATACTATACTATACTTACATACTAGCTATGTTATGCTAGCTAGTTTATGTTATGCTATGCTATGCATGATATGCTATGCTAGCTATGCTAATGCTACGCTACGCTCGCGATGTTTACTACTATACAATACTATTACTATAGTAATATACTAAAATGTGTTGAACACTAGAGTTAAAACAAATCTCTGGGTGCCCACAAATAGGATAGTTTGAATAAATAAATAAATAAATAAATAAATCTGAAATGATTGAAGGCTGCTGCAGTGATGGTTTTGTAACAAATTATTATTAAAATGATAACAAACAACACATGGTTAAAAACTAAAAACAGCATTCTTAACAGATAAAAATACTGAAAAAAATCAAATAGAAAAAAGTAAATCTATACTATACTATATTATACTATGCTATGCTATAATAAACTATGCTATACTATACTATTCTATACTATACTATACTATACTATAATATAATATAATATAATAAATATAATATAATATACTATGCTATGCTATACGATAATATACTAAGACACTACACTACACTATACTATACTACACTACACTACACTATACTATACTATACTATACTATACTATACTATACTACACTACACTACACTATACTTTACAATGCTATGCTATACTATACTATACTATACTATACTATAACTACACTACACTACACTACACTATACTTTACAATGCTATACATTTACTATACTATACTCCACTACACAACTATTACTTTACAATGCATTATGCTATTACTATATATAATATACATACTCTTACTATACTATACTACACTACACTAAACTACACTATACTTTTACATGCTATGTATACTTAACTATGCTATGCTATGCTTTGTTATGTTGTTATGTTATGTTATGTTGTTATGTTATGCTATGCTATGCTATGCTTTACTATACTATACTATACTATAGTACCATACTAAAATGTGTTGTAACACTAGATTTAAAACAAATACTCTAGGGTTGCCCACAATAGGCTAGTTTGAATAAATAAATAAATAAATAAATATGAAATGATTGAAGGCTGCTGCAGTGATGGTTTTGTAACAAATTATTATTAAAATTATTAGTGATAACAAACAACACATGGTTTTTTTTTTTTTTGTTTAAATTTAAAAACTAAAACGCATTTCTTAAAGAAAAAAAACTAATATGAAAAAAAAATCAAATTAGAAAAAAGTAAATCTATACCGAGACTTAGTATACTTATGCGATGCATATAAACTATGCGATCCTACTATTTTACTATACTATATATACTATACTAAAAAACTATGCTTGCTATGCTATATTATACTATATCTACTATACTATACTCTACTTCTCCACTTGATTTTTTATTAAAACAAATGGGTTGCCTTAAATAGCTAGCTTGCATTAAAAATAAGATAAATAAATAAATATGAAATGATTGAAGGCTGCTGCAGTGATGGTTTTGTAACAAATTATTATAAAATGATTAACGTGAAAAAATACACACAATTTTTCATCTAGCTTATACTATACAATTTAACTATAACACATATACAATTATATAACAATTTTTAATCTATGCTATACTATACTATACTGCTTTCCACAATTCATGCTTTATTGTAACAATTGTAAAACAAATAGGGTTGCCAACACATTTTTTTTACATTTAAACTACAAAACTTAGCTTTAATAAATAAATAGATGAATACAAACATGCATACTTCTGTAACGAGATTATTCAGCCGTTGTCCGGCAGGTGTCAGTGTGTGTCTGCGCACTGTGTGAATCACGGGCAGAATAATCGCGAAGAAGCCGTTATGTCCTCGCGAGATTTCAGTCATTGTCGTTATTTCAAAGATGGCTGCCGAGGCGGGATCTGTGCCGGAGAGAGACACAGCAGAAGGGTGAGAAGCAATAAAAACATGCTTTAATCCATAAAAACACTGATATTAAGTCATTAGAGACATGCTCAGATTTATATTCCACAGCTGTGGTGTTACTAGCGCTGCTCAGCACACAAACACAGCGGCGCAGTCACTGCAGCGTTAGAATGAAGTGCTGCTGTTTCTGTTTATCTTCTCATTTATGTGAATATTGATTTTTTTTGTCCCCCGTGATTGTACATTTATTGATTTAACGTTTATATACTGAACATACCGCGATTGTTTAATGTATTTTAACACGATTTTATCTTAAAGGTCCTTGCCCAATCAAAAACTTCGTTAATCCGAATACGAGTTTAATTTCTTTCTGCTCTCTTTGTGGTTCTGTGTTTGTTTTCATAATGATTTGAGTATAAAAGTGCCATTTATGCGCCAGCAGGTGCTGACACGGGTTGCTGTACGGGTCAGCAGTGTTGATGTGTAAATGTGGGCGGGGATATGTTAATGAGCTCGTGATATGTTAATGAGCTCGTGGTTAAGATGAGGCTGGTCATTTGGTGGGTGATATCATGTGTCTCGAATGTGTGTTTTTGCAGAGATGCATCGTTTGGAGATCTGACCACACACATGGAGACGGAGTCGTCCAGTGGAAAAGAGACTATGGTTTGAGGAATCGTATGCAATGCTCTTATTGCGAAGGATTTATTTTATTTATATGTAATTTAAGGATTATATTGTTTTATAATGATTAAATAGATTGTGATAATATTATATACTTGATATAATTAACTTTCTTTTTCATTTTCTTTAAATACTTAATATAATTTGTACTTTCATTTACTTTTGTGTGATTTGGTCATTAGTTTTTGCTTTTTTAAAATATTTCTCTATAGATTTAATTAAGTTTTTTTTCTTAATTTCTTTCAGTTTTATTTATTTAACTTAACATTTTATTCATTAGGTTGTCAACGCAACATTGTAATTTTGTTGCAACTTCCTGTTTTTTTTTTTTTAAGCTTGTTTTTCTTATTATTTATATTGGATTTTATTTCAAAATAAATATTATTAGTTTGAGACCGTAAGATTTTAAAGTGTTTAAGAAGTCTCTCTGCTCTCAAATGCTGCCATTATTTGATCGAAATACAGAAAAAAAAACAATTATATGGAAATATTATGGCAAATTTAAAATAAAATTTTACGTATTATCTTCTTTCAATATATGTAAAATGTAATTTATTTCTGTGATGGGCAGCTGTATTTTCAGCATCATTCCTCCAGTCTTCAGTGTCACATGGATCTTCAGAAATAAGTCTAAAATGCTGATTATTATTTAATATTGGAAACAGTTTTGCGCTTAAATTTTTGGAACTGTGAGAACTTATTAATGATCTTTTTTGAGAATAAGAAGTTTAAAAAGACAGCATTTATTCAAAAGTTTCGGGGTCAATAACTTTTTCTTTTTTTTGTTGTTGAAAGCAGAAAGAAGGAGAAATAATTTTATTCAGCAAGGATTTGTGCAATTGATATAAAGTGATAATAAATACTTATATAGTTAGAAAATACTTTATTCATTAAATGTATTCATCAAATAATCCTGAAATAAGTATCACAGGTTCCAAAAATATTAAGCAGCAAAACTGCTTCCAATATTAATAATAAATCAGCATATTATACTGATTTCTGAAGATCATGTGACACTGAAGACTGGAGTAATGATGCTGAAAATACAGCTTTGATCACAGGAATAAATTACATTTTAAAGTATATTGAAATGGATTAATAAATAAATAAAATGTTATTTTAAACTGCAATAATTTTTCACAATATTTGTGTTTTTTCTGTATTTCTGATCAAATAAATGCAGCCTTGATGAGCAGAAGAGACTTCTTTTAGAAACATTACAAATCTTACTGATCCCAACCTTTTGAACGACAGTGTATAACATTTTGTGGATAGAAAGACCTAATATTTAGTATTTCATTGAATGTCCTGCATCACTAGGAAATATGCCACATACAGAAATGGCCCGGTTCGTGTGATTTTTCAGGTAACGTGTGAGTGTCTGTGTGTGTGTGTGTGTGTGGTCAGGACACGGCGGGTGACAGCTCGGAGGCGGCGGATGCACAGACGGGGTCTGGAGACGATGAGAACGGCCGTCAGCTGGGGGAAGTGGAGCTGCAGTGTGCGCTGTGCATGAAGTGGTTTACTGCAGACACGTTCAGCATCGACACGGCGTACGTATGTGTCCTGACGCAGATGGACGGGTGTCTCGCGTGCATGTTCTTACGCTGTCTGTTTGTTCTTTCCTGCAGAACTTGCCTGCCCTTCGTGACCAATTATGTGTTTCACTGCAATGTGTGTCACCACAGCGGAAACACGTACTTCTTGAGGAAACAAGCAAGTGAGTGGATCAGTTTGACTTGCTGAGTTAGTGAACACTTTTGCATGCTGCTGTTACTATAATATCGTTACGTAGGTATTATATAGTATTTACTAGGGCTGCACAATTTGGAGAAAAAAAGGATTGCAGGATTTTATTTTTTTATTTTTTATAAAAATGTCAAGCTTTTTTTAAAAATACAATTTCAAAAAGAAAATTCCAGGCTCTGCTTGTTTGTATGGCTGTGCAAATTAGTCAGCATTTTATTATTATTATTATTATTATATATTAATAATAGTATAGTAATATAATAATATATAGATTGTTATAATTAATACAAAGAGAAAGTTATAAATAAAAACAAAATAAATATTATGTATGATGCATAAACAATAAAAAAGTCAAATAAACATCATAATATAAATATTTTTAATTAACATTACAACTGTAAAAACATTACAATACTAATATTTATATCATCCTCATTTCTTCATTTTCCAAACGTTAAACATAAATGATTAAATTAAATAATAGTCAAGCACCTTTATTATATAGCGCTTTGTCAAGCAGCTTTAGTGTTAAAACAGGGAAACCCTGCGTGGATAATGCCAAGATATTACATAAAAAATATTATAATAAATAATAATAATTGTTATTGTTATAATTACTTAATAAATATAAAAATTACTAAATAAATATTATTTTTGCAATAAAAAAATAATAATTTAATTTGCATTACAACTGTACAGTTACACTACTAATATGTATGTCTTAATTTCTTCATTTTTAAACATTAAACCTAACTTTTAATAATAATAATTATTACGATTGTTAAAATTACTTAATAAAAGATAAAAATGACTACTAATAGTAGTAATTTTAGTTTACATTAAAACTGTAACATTACAATACTAATATTTTATATCCATCTTAATTTCTTCATTTTCAAACGTTAAACTAAACTATTATTATTAATATTGATTATAGTTGTAGTCACTTAAATATAAAAATGACTAAAAAACTGAAGAAATGCTGCTTTTGCAATAAAAAAAAAACAAATCTGCACTAAACGATTTCGTAACGATTTTTTTATTTAGATGGTACAGCTCTAGCATATACTGCACAGCATGCATTAAGAAGTACATCCGTATTACATTCAGTCCGTTGATTCTTGATCGTTTAATGGTCAGATCTGAAGGAGATGTGTCTGACCACTTTGGCAAATCTGACATGGAGGTCCAGAACTCAAGAGGAGCATCCCAAAACAATGTTCTCTAAAGATAAGGTATGCTTTCAGCTGGAGTTAAGTGAGTGCAGTGCCATGTGTTTCACGTGGGGGTTTCAGTGGTGTTTGTTCTCTTGTGAAGGACATCATACCTTTCATTGACAAATACTGGGAGTGCATGACGACCCGCCAGAGGCCCGGCAAACTCACATGGCCAAATAACATCGTCAAGACTATGGTGAGTTATTTGAAATCACTTGCTGCTTCACCTTATTTCTTCGGTGTCTGTAATGTGGTTTATGGAGCTTTAGAAAGGCTGACTCTTGTTGTTTGGACTCAGAGTAAAGAGCGTGATGTTTTCCTGGTGAAAGAACATCCAGACCCCGGCAGTAAAGACCCTGAAGAGGACTATCCCAAGTTTGGTTTGCTTGATCAGGTGCGACTTTATAGACATCGGCTCGTATAAACACACAGCAGAATAAGACACTTCAAAATCACTCCGAGATTCAGGATTCACTGATATGATCTTCATGCTTAAGTCCAGTGTCTCTTAAACATGTTTTATTCAAGTCTGCTGCTTTAAGTTCACTTAGGAAATTATATAATGCAGCAAACAAGAAATGAAGTCAACCCTGAATCCGTTTTAGAGTTTGTATTTAAAGCAGACTTTTTAAATTGCTCTTTTATAGTATTTCAGCTTGTTACCTGACTTGAAAATAGGAAGCTGAAATTAAAACACCAACTTACTTGCATTGTATTTTTGCTGTATTGCTAAAATATTTAAAAAGCAATGATCTCTTTTGCAAATACGCATTGTTATTGTATAGGTAAAATCAACTTTTTGCATTTTAATGCGTCTTAACATTTTGCTGTCTGATCATGTAATTAGTCAAAATGGAGATGCTGAATTGATATTACATTATGAATTTCACATATAAGCACAGTATACTATACAGTATACTATACAAAGTGAAAAAGAGTAGTATTATTGTAAACTAATACTAATAAAAATGATTTATAAATATAAAACTAATAAAAAAAAACTTGTTGCTAAAACTGAAATACACGAAAAGTGTATATCAGATTGTCGGACGAAAATTAGTAAAGCTAAAATTGAAAATAACATAAATTAAATATATCAATAAATATTGAAAAAAAAATAAGCGCTAATAAAAATTACAAAAAGCACATACTGTAACTGAAGACTTAAAATAAACTGCAAATATAAAAATAAAATTTGGAATATTAATAAATACTATATTAGTATAAATAATACTAAAATAACACTCGTACAGTAGTATTCTATTCCAAAAATAAACGTAGTGGTTATGATTGGAATAAAATATTAGCATAATATGGGGTTCATACTGTAAATTGTCTTGTCTATTTTTGGGATAGTATACTAAATAGTATGCAGTAGGCATCAATTAGCAGAAGAATGCCATAAGTATGAATGTTATATTAATGCAGTGAACAGCTATTTAGCATTTTAATCCAGTCTTGACAGGCCAAACTATTACTGAATCAAGGGATGCGTTGCATTGTGGGATACAGTATCCTGTACCTTTTGCTTTGGTTTTGTACTGCAAAATTTGTGGGCCATTTAAGTGTTTTATGGATACTGAAAGTGTGTGAAAACATTTGGTGGTAAAACAATTTACACACAGAAACTGCTTTTAAATTTCACAAAAAAAATAACACGTTGAAACATGAAAAGTTTCATGAAATTTTGACAAGACTTGTACTCTTGTAATCTATGCTTTACTTATAACATTTTTACAGTATAGTTTGCAGTTTTGAATGTACCCAGTTTTTTGTTTTACTAATCTGAAAACGTTTGTTATAGCATGTTCTGAGTTTTTTTTTTCTCCTAAGGATCTGGCCAATATTGGACCATCGTATGAATGTATATTTGATTCCATTGTGGAGGGAGTTTCTTTAAAGCTGTGCGTTGTATTCCAGGTGGATCGACTTTTTCAGGTGAATACATTTGGCTTTTGAAATGGAAGGCTGATGTTTGGTGCTCCTGTAATGTCCCCTCGCTTTGCATTGATCTTTGCGCTCTTGATTGACTTGCTGCAGCACTAATTCATGTTTCTGTGTGCTTGCGCCCCCTCTCTTCCCTTTCAGACACTGAAATCTAACCGTCATGGCTTTTGGCACATATGAGTGGACTGAGGCATTAGGGCTGTCAAAATTTTTTTTTAAATTTCGAATATCTGTCGAATTTAAAAAAACTAAATCCACATTCGAATGCAAAAATGTTGCATTCGAATTTAAGGTCTGCGTCAGCCGTCAGGCAGCCTTATCAGTGGCGCACGAGATGCGATGACGATGGATGTGTCATTGATTGCATTTTAATGCTTTTGTTAGCCTATCCAGTTGAACCCACTAGATGCGGTGCTGCTACGTTGTTCATTCAATATATTGTGGAAAACGAGAACATCAGTGTGGAGATGTTGTTGTTTACGTCAAAACTGAAGCCAAGCCGTCGACGCCGCGCCGACATACAGCGCCAATTGCGCTTCGGGTGTCACGAGTTCAAGTCCCGGCTCGCGGACCTTTCCCGATCCCATCCCCCTCTCTCTCTCACCCTCTTCACTTCTTGTCGACCTATACTGTCCTATCTAAATAAAGGCATAAAACGCCATCAAATGAAAAAAAAAAACCCGAAGAACAGAACGCATATTTATCACATTTTGAGGGACATCTATTAGCGTTGCACTCGCGTCTCACAGAGAGCGGCATGTTTAGAAAGCCATGTAAAATTAATGCAAGTTCAACTTTTAAAAAACATGTCTAAAGACGTTATGGCGGTTTTTCCCCGTCCCACTGTATCTCATGTTTTTAAATGAAGAAAGTAGCCTACTCTTTGTGATTGGTTTGTATTAAAACTATACATACATGCATGGTGCGTTTTTTTTTTTTTTTTTCTAATTGTTTTAAGCAACTTTATTAATTATATATGGTTTATAAACATTATTTTAACATTATGCACTTTTTTTTCAAAGATAGTCATGTTATTATATTACGCTTTGAAAAAATGGGCATAATATTTTGTTCTATGCGGCATCTTGTGGCCTCAGGAGAGACTCCCAAGCTTGTTTCCCCAACGGAATTATGCCTTTTACATTCAAGATAAATTAATATTTACGTAAAATTAGAATTATTTTTGACAGTCATTTTGACGAGCCCTATGAGGCATAATGCTTTGAACAGCTTGAGCTTTGTTTGTGTTTGTCAAACGCTGTGCCTTTAGATATGACTCCATCCCCGGGCCGGCTCTACTGCAAGCGTTCAGTTGGTATGAATCAGAGCATGTTAATCAGGCTTAGTTTGAATCTGATACTCTGCTTCTGTCACAGGTTGGGGCTTCCTCCATCTGCTACATGAAAAGGCCGCGGAGCCAAACTCAAACAACAGGCCGCTGCAGGGCCTGAGCTACTTCTGGAACGCCAAGAGAACACGCAGGTCCTGACATCTTTAAAGGCTAATTAAATGAAATCCACTCCATTTGTAAATTGCATGCTATCGATCTAAATGTAATGTTCATTTGTGCATATGGTTTTCGTTGTGTACATTTTTTTATTGGTCTTCCGTTTGGTCCCCATCTTCTTTAAGTCGCCAGTTTTGGATAAACGCATGCTAACTGTGAGCCTGCAGCACAAAAGCATGTGTTAAGTCGCTGGGGTATATTTGTTGCAATGGCCAAAAATACATTGTATGGGCCAAAATTATAAATTTTTCTTTTATTGCCAAAAATCATTAGGATATTAATAAAGATCATGTTCCATGAAGATATTTAGTAAATTTCCTACTGTAATTATATTAAAACTTCATTTTTGATTAGTCATATGCATTGCTAAGAACTTCATTTGGACAACTTTAAAGGCATTTTTCTCAATATTTTGATTTTTTTTTTCACCCTCATATTCCAGATTTTCAAATTGTTGTATCTCGACCAAATATGGTCCTATCCTAACAAACCAATTCAGTTGAAAGCTTTTTTTTCAGAAGGTTTGTATAAAGTCTTCGAGGTCTAAAAATTGACCCTTATGGACTGTTTGTGTCCAGGGTCAAAAAGACATGTAAAAACATTTTAAAATATTTTACAAAGATTTACAATCCTTTAATTCCTTCAACATTTATTAATACATCATTAATCAAAAGAGTTAATTGTTAATACTATTTAATCGACCTGAGATAACATGAACGAATGATGAACATTTGTGGTTTTTCACCCAATTTCCCAAATAAGTCATTCGTTATTTTAGATTTAATGATATAAGTGTGATTTGTGTTTTTAAGTGACCCCTGTTCTCAGGCGCAGCGTCTGCCGCCCCCTGGGTTACCTCGTCGAACACGCCCTATCACAAAGAACTGGTACCGTCTACATCTTAGCTTAGGCCGGATCCCCACGCTCACGCCCCAGGGAAAACTGGAGCTGGCTGCTGTGCTGGAAGCCATCCCTGGAGACCTTTTACCCCGGCGCTTGTCCTGTAACGAGAGAGTGCTGCTGGCGCTGCATGACCGAGGTACATGTGATATCCACAACATCTGACCCAAATAAACCTGCTCGATTGCTTACTATCTTTTTACCTGTATTTCAGCTCCACAGCTGAAGATTTCAGACGACCGCCTGACGGTGACCGGAGAGAAGGGCTATTCGATGGTCCGAGCGTCTCATGGGGTTAGAAAGGGCGCGTGGTATTTTGAGGTCACTGTTGACGAGATGCCACAGGACACCGCGGCTCGACTGGGCTGGTCGCAGCCTTTAGGTCTGTCCTCTAACAGCACTGCTAACAGTAACAGAAGCGTCCATGTATTTACAGCATCCGTCATGTGTCTTTCATCTCAGGAAACCTGCAAGCTCCTCTGGGTTACGATAAGTTCAGCTACTCGTGGCGAAGTAAGAAAGGAACGCGCTTCCATCAGTCCTTTGGAAAGCATTACTCTGATAGCTACGGACAGGGCGACATCTTGGGATTCTACATTGAGCTTCCAGATGACACAGAAACCGCCAAGGCTCTGCCTGACACGTACAAGGACAAAGTATGAACAAATGAAATGAAATATGAATAAGATAAATTAAATCTGTACTGTAATGAAATTGAAATTTTGGTGACCGAAAATATTAAGCTGAAAATGTATTTTACTTAAAGGGAGAGTTCATCCAAAAATGAATATTTGCTGTAAATGTCCTCACCCTCAGGCCATCCAAGATGTAGATGAGTTTGTTTCTTCATCAGATTTGGAGAAATGCAGCATTGCATCAGTGTCTCAGCAATGGATCCTCTGCAGTGAATGGGTGCTGTCAGAATGAGAGTCCAAACAGCTGATAAAAACATCACAATAATCCACAATTAATCTACACCATTATAGTCCATCGGTTAATGTCCGTGAAGCCAAAAGCTGCGTGTTTGTAAGAAATAAATCCATCATTAAAGTGTTTTAAACTTCAAACCGTTGCTTCTGGCCAAAATATGAATCCATAACACTTCCTCCAGTGAAAAAGTAATCTGGTCTGAATCAGGAGAGAAATCTGCACAGATCAAACACCATTTACAAACCAAAACAGTCCAAAACAAATATGTGGGTGGAATTTGATATGAGAGGAGAACAGGACTTTGTCACTGGAGGAAGCGTTATTGTAGATTATGGATTCATATTTTGGCCAGAAGCAACAGTTTGAAGTTTAAAAATGTCTTGATGGATTTGTTTCTTACAAACAAACAGCTTTTGTCTTCTCCAGATGTTAACTGATGGAGTGGAGTGGTGTGGATTACTTGTGGATTATTGTGATGTTTTTATCAGCTGTTTGGACTCTCATTCTGACGGCACCCATTCACTGCAGAGCACCATTGCTGAGACACTGATGCAATGCTACATTTCGCCAAATCTGATGAAGAAACAAAACTCCTCTACATCTAGGATGGTCTGAGGCTGAGGACATTTTCAGCAAACATTAATTTCTGTGTGAACTATTCCTTTAACCTGTTGTCTTCATTATTTAATGTATGTTTGAATAATTTTGACATTAAATTAATTTTATTACAACCACTATATATTTCAACAATGATTTGGAGTAGAAACATGAATATATCATTAAAAAGCTTATATATAAACTGCTTAATGTGCTATTTACATTTTTATATACAACTCGTGTGTTGGTTATTAAATACATTTTATTAATCAAATTATTAAATAAACTTTATTTTCAGTTTGAAAGCTTAAATTGAATTGTTTGTAAAAAGTGCTTTTGTGCGTCACTAATCTTAAGTGGCAATGTTGATTTTTCTCAAAGGCGCTGATCAAATTCAAAAGCTATTTGTACTTTGAAGAGAAAGATTACGTGGACAAGGCCGAGAAGAGTTTAAAACCCACCAGTTCCAGTCGAGTGAGTGTTTCACTGCATTATATTCATGTGTTCACAGGGTTATTTGATTGTGATGTAATCACTAATGCGCGATTTTATTGGTATTTTTTTCAGATTATATTTTTTAAGAACGGAGTGAATCAAGGTGTGGCCTATGAGGATCTGTACGAGGGCATGTACTACCCCGCCATATCCCTCTACAAGAGCTGCACGGTGCGTGAAAACTGCCTTAAACTTGTGCTTTCTCTTTTGTGGGAGTAAATCTAGGCAAACTAAATATTTAAACCGATATTGTTTGTTTAGATACAGCAGGACAGAAACTCTCTAATTTGCTGTTTTGCATGTTAAAACTCTCATCTGAATGTGAATCATTCTTTTAATTATACACAACCACTCATGCCCATACTACTGTTTGAGGGATGTTTTTAAAGGGTTAGTTCACCCAAAAATGAAAATTACCCCATGATTTACCTGCCTTCAAGCCATTCTAGGTGTATTTGGCTTTCTTCTTTAAGATGAATGCAGTCGGAGTTATATAAAAAAATGTCCTGGCTCTTTCAAGCTTTAGATTGCAGTGAAGGGTGTTGATATTCAATAGTCCAAAAGAAGTAAAAGTGGCCTCCTGTAGCGAATTAATGCGTTTTATTTGGTCAAAAATACAGATAAAACTAGGGATGCACCGAATGTTCGGCAACCGAATAAAGCGAAAAGACCGAATAAATTGTACCGAACAATGATATGACGCAATCAAATAGCAACCAGTGCAGAGTGAGAGGCGCGCACTCTTTATTATGCAGCACACACCGTCAGCATGGGAAAGCTTTAACTGTCGGAGAAGACACACAAATCATTACGAAGCACCGACAGCGAAAGACTGTTTAGTGCTGCAGCGCATGTCTTCGATGAGAAGAGGAAGGGGTGATTGTTGCTGGTTACTGTATGATGATTGAAATCGTGAAATGGCCTTAAACAATTAATAAATAAACTGCAGAACGTTATGTTTTCTAATACACGCACGCATTGCATGTATTCTGACAGAGCTGTCTGCTTGTTAACCAGCGTTCAAAGTCCAAAGCGTGAGGAAAATCTGCGCTGATACAGTCGTCCGTTGCTCAGTCACATTTTTATGAATTTTTACAAGGCATGTGACAATGCGATATGTACGACGTATTCGTAATGAGACTCATTTATAAATCTGTTTGCATTGAGGTCTTCCTGCGCGTTTTCGCCAAAATAAAAGTTGAGAAAAAGCAAGAACTCAGTCAACATTAATAAATGTTATTATTGTAATTTTACTGTTGTTCTATAAAATAAAATAAAAAAAGAAAATGATAATGAAAATAATAATTACAACAGCTCTAATAATACATGTATTATAACATTCACAGATTGTGTTCAAATTGGGATCTGTAATATTTTCTAAATATTTTTAAAAGAAGTCTCTTCTGCTCAGCAAGGCTGCTTTTAATTGTACAGTAAAAATACATGCCTTATTCAAGAAGGGGGTCTGATGGCCAAAATTTATTATTTTACTAACTTATTAATTTTAAAGTTAAATTGTGCCTTGTTGGTATAATGTCTGCTAGAATGAAAAAAAAAAAGTTCAGTGTTAAGTAAATATTTTAAAATTGTTGTTTTGTAATTTATTTTTTTTCTTTGAAAAGCAAGACAAAAAAGTAAAAAGCACATTTTTTAGAAAAAAACATTGGCAAAATACATTAAAGGAAAAACTGTATTCGGCCTTCCGCCCAGTGGGGGGGGGGGGGTTATTTTGTTTCGGGATTTCCTTCCTGTTTTGGCCAAGAATTTTCATTTTGGTGCATCCCTATTTTACGGCGATTTAAAAGAAGTTTTTTTTTTAATGTGAATATATTGTAAAATGTAATTTACTCCTGTGATATGCAGCTGTATTTTCAGCATCATTGCTCCAGTCTTCAGCGTCACATGATCCTCAGAAATCAGTATAATATTCTGATTTTCTGCTCAAGAAACATTCGATTAATTATCAATGTTGAAAACATTAATATTTTTTGTGGAAACTGTGATACATTATTTTCAGGATTCTTTGATTAATAGAAAGTTCAAAAGAACTGCATTTATTTGAAATGTATTGAAATCTTTTGTAACATTATAACATGTCTTTACTTGACACTTCTGATCAATTTAATGCATTCTTGTTCATTTTGAAAATGAAAATATAAAAAAAATCTTACTAATCTCAAACTTTTGAACACTAGTATACGTACAAATTTGTGCTTTCCTCCATTCCGGCTAAACGGATTAAGTTTGCGTGCTCTCAGAGGTGTTTGTCATTAGCGTCTCTGTTCATACACTAGATGGTGCAGTATGAAAGAGTCCAGATGATGTTGAAAGGATTATGTCACACATATGAACTGAAATGTGTGGATCGGGATAATCTTTCATGCTGTTTCCTCTCTCCAGGTGTCTGTTAATTTTGGACCACACTTCAAATACCCACCAAAAGACATCAAGCATCAGCCAGTGAGTATGAAATCAAAAGTGTTTGATTTTTTTACCCGTTCCTGTAATACTGATTGATATATTCCTATTTTTAATTCCCCAAATGATGGCATAATATTTCTACTAGGGCTCTTGAGATATTTATGTTGTAGTAGGGCTGGACAATCATTCAATATCAATATGTATCGCAATGTTTTTTTTTTTTCAATAACGGTGATATGATTTTTTAAACACATTTCCGATATTTTGATATACATTACCAGTGTTTCCCACTTGATTTATTTGTGTCGTTTGACTTCGTTGAATAAACATGAACACTGCACGTTTCAAAATCAAAACGCGTGTTTTATATGAATGTATCTCTGAAGGGAACCGACTGTCTTCAGAAAAGTTTCGATGGCATTTTCATTTGATCTGATAAAGTAGCATTCATGAGCGGAGCTGCTTTGATTACAGCCGTTACTGCGGATACCGCGAGTTCTGCCGCTCTCAAAGCGCCTCCAGCTGGCAGAAGTAGTTTGGCATTTTTCAATAATAACCCCTCTCCATCAACATTTCCCAGTTTTTGCTGTTGTTTCAATTTTTTGGTTTTCTGCAGTGCTCCGATCACTTTTCATACTTTTTTCTGGCGGATGCACATTTGTTTCAATCTATAAGAATAACCAGCCTACACTACCAGTCAAAAGTTTTTGAACAGTAAGATTTTTAATGTTTTTTTTTTTTTTTTGTTAAGCATTCTCTTCTGCTCACCAAGGCTGCGTTTATTTGATCCAAAGTACAGCAAAAACAGTAAAATTTTTAAATACTTTTACTATTTTGAAATTGCTTTCTATTTTGAATAGATTTTAAAATGTAATTTATTCCTTTAATGCAAAGATGCATTTTCAGCATCATTACTCCAATCTTCAGTGTCACAAGATCTTCAGAAATCATTCTAATATACTGATTTGCTGATTATTAATATTTAAAACAGCACTTTTTTTCAGGATTCTTTGATGAATAGAAAGATCCAAAGATCAGCATTTATCTGAAATCAAAAGCTTTTGTAACATTATAAACTATTCCATTCAGTATCATTTTTATAATTTTTTGGGGAAAGAAATGATAGAAATTAATACTTTTATTTAGCAAGGATGCTTAAAATTGATCACAAGTGATGATAAAGACATTTATAATGTTACAAAAGATTTCTATTTCAGATAAATAGTGGTCGGAATTATATCGTATCGACCGAAATTAAGGAATATATTGTGATATAAATTTTGGCCATATCGTCCAGCCCTATGTTGTAGCTGATGTTTTGTGCCCATTAAATCACTGCTGCACACTGACGGTTGTGTTTATGCTGATGCAGAGACCAAAATCAACTGTACTCCACCTTATTATTAACGGCTTTGGCTCGGCCCTTTGATTCCAGAGAAGACATTAATGCTGTGTATGACGTCGCTTTAATGCATACAATCAGATTCTAGGGAACCGTGCGTTTCCGTCTTTATTGGATCAGTCTGGGAAGGGCCTCCTTTTTTGTTTTCCTTAAATCTTTGTTATAAAAGAATAAATAGCTGTGCATTACTATGTGTCACGATATATGCAGTGTTGTTTTGCTATCATTGAAATACTATTTCTTTTTTTTAGTATCTTGAATTAGTTTTTACTTTTGTGTTTTTCCGTTTTGATTTTCATTTTAAAGTTTAGTAACTTTTGTTGTGTTTTGACATGTATTTATTTGTAATAGTTTTTGTTTGTTTTTATGCCTATATAGTTTTTATTCATTTTTGTTAAGGTTTTTATTTGAGTCATTTTTATTACTTATTTATTTTATTTTTTAATCTACATACGTTTTTATTCATTTTAATAAATCAAGTTAAACTAAATGAAAATAAGAAATGTTGGTTTTGCAACTAGCTGACATAAAACTATATATATTTTAGTTTATTTCAGTTAACTTTTTAGTTTTTATCTATAATAACCCTGTATATGTGCATTTAAATCAAAATGATTAAATATGATTTTCCCTTGTGTTTATTAAGTGAAAAGCAGTGTAGGAAAATAAGCATTGATATTTTCAACAACATTTTTACTTTCTGTTTTTGGTAACACTTTTACAATAAGGTTCATTAGTTAACTTTAGTTAACATGAACTAAGAATGAGCAACACTTCTACAGCATTTATTAATCTTAGTTCATGTTAATTTCAACATTTACTAATACATTATTAAAATCAAAAGTTGTGCTTGTTAACATTAGTTAATGCACTGTGAACTAACATGAACTAACAATGAACGACTGTATTTTCATTAACTTACATTAACAAAGATTAATAAACACTGTAATAAATGTATTGTTCATTGTTCGTTCATGTTAGTTAATACATTAACTAATGGAAACATTATTGAAAGTGTTGCCATTTTTTTCTTTCTGCTTTAGATTTTGAATTTATTTGGCAACAATGACTGTTGAATTTGAAAAGCGTCACTTTTTATAAGCCATTTTAGTGCAGATAAATAAATATCAATATTTTTAAATTTCATCTTAAAATATCATTATATTTGAGCTATGTTACCCAATATTAATTATTTCTGCTTATCGTACAGTTGAAGTACAACAATCTGCAATGTTTTGAGCTGTTTTACATGATTGCACCATTGATGTTGATTGTTTTCATGGTCATAATTCAGATTTTTCTTCCCGTTTATGATCAGATAAGTGACATGGGTTGGAGTGCTGTGACTGAACACACGCTGTCTGATATGCTGTACCACGTAGAGACCGATGTAGATGGCCGACGCAGCCCCCCGTGGGAGGGTTAAAATCATGCCAGGTCCACCACCCATAAGGCTGAAAACATGCTTTTCATGTCCCATTCTCAACAGCTCACAGCATTTTTGTTGTGTATTATTAAATCATTTGGTTACAGTTGTATTCTGCCCTTGTTTCTCATGCAGGATCGAAAAGATTCTTCTCATAAGTTGAATCCAGCTAGATGTTTTTGAGGTGTAGGATGGTTTATCTTTTATGTAAGCTTATACTTAGTTGTTACATATTACATTTCTTCATGCTGCAGGTTTAGTATCAGTTATACGATTTAATTTCCTTCATACAGCGATCCTTTTCCCATGTAACGGCTCAAGTCCTGTTTGATTCGACTGTACAGTGACCAGTTCAAGTCTGATGTTCAGTTGTGTGTGATGTGCTGTGTGTTCATTCATGGTTTTTATCAGTTGCTTATTTGTTAATTGGTTTGTAGTCATTCAGATAATTGTAAAATATCTTTTTTTTTTTTTTGTAAATCATGTTTTATACACAAACTTGTGTTAATAAAGGTATCTAAATGATTATAAATGGCGTTTTTATTTTCATGCATGTATGTTTTGTGATATTTCTACAGTCACAATTCAGTATTTATTAATGCAACGACCAGACACCATTTACACAATAATTTTGTCTTTTATGTACAAATTGAGCATATAAAACATCAATCTAGTTTTGTAATATGAAAGCATGAAAATTGACTGATTTTAATTGAGCATACAAAACATACATTTGTTTTTTTTAATATGAAATAATGAAAATAGATACAATTTGCACACTGATTTTGTCTTTAATGTACAAATTGAGAATATAAAATATCAATCTTTTTTTAATATGAAAATAGACAATTTGCACACTGATTTTAATTGAGCATAGAAAACACAATTTGAACACTGATTTTGTCTTATGTACAAATTGAGTGTACAAAATATCAATCTTTTTTTAATATGAAAAAATGAAAATAGATACAATTTGCACATTGATTTAGTCTTTTATGTACAAGTTGAACGTATAAAACAAAGCTGGTTTTGTATGAAAGCATTAAAATAGACAATTCACACACTGATTTTAATTGAGCATATAAAACATAAATTTGATTTTGTAATATGAAATAATGAAAATAGACAATTTGCACACTGATTTTGTCTTATGTACAAGTTGGACGTATAAAACAAATCTGGTTTTGTATGAAAGCATTAAAATAGACAATTCGCACACTGATTTTGTCTTTTATGTACAAATTGAGCGTATAAAATAAAAATCTTTTTTTGTTAATATGAAAAAATGAAAATGGACAATTTGCACACTGATTTGATCTTGTACAAGTTGAACTTATAAAACATAAATGTGGTTTTGTAATATGAAAGCATGAAAACAGACACAATTTGAACACTGATTTTGTCTTATGTACAAATTGAGTGTATAAAATATCAATCTTTTTATAATATGAAAAAATTAAAATGGACAATTTGCACACTGATTTTGTCTTATGTACAAGTTGGACGTATAAAACAAATCTGGTTTTGTATGAAAGCATTAAAATAGACAATTCGCACACTGATTTTAATTGAGCATATAAAACAAATTAGATTTTGTAATATGAAATAATGAAAATAGACAATTTGCACACTGATTTTGTCTTTTATGTACAAATTGAGCGTATAAAATATCAATCTTTTTTTTTTATAAGAATAAATGAAAATGGACAGTTTGACAAGTTGAACTTATAAACCATAAATGTGTTTTTTTGTAATATGAAAGCATGAAAACAGACACAATTTGCACACTGATTTTGTATTTTATTTACAAACTGAGCATATAAAACATCATAAATCCGTTTTTTGTAATATAAAGGCATAAAAAAAGTACCCAAACCCTTTACACTGTAGGGTTTGTGGAATGCTAAATGTAATTTTTAATATTATAATAAACAATGACACTTTAAACAAGCTTTCCAGTGAGGAAGCCATCGTGTCTTTTCCATGAATCAGAAATTCTGAGGATAAAAAGAGTGTTTTGTCTAGTCCTCTTCTGCTGAAGTCACTCAGAAGAACCCTGGCTGGATGAGGAGCGACAAATGGGTTCAGCTGACTGGCCCCTGGGCTACAACAGAGATACAAATTACATTTTTTATTATTTTAATCAATTAATTTTATCTGTAAATGACATCCCTTGCTCTCCTTGGCGCGTTTGTGACGTAAGTAGCGAGATTGGATTTGATTCGCAAATAAATCAAATCCGCTTCGCTCGATCCGGTTCACAAGATTCATTCACGAATCGAACTGATTCTAACGTTACATGGACTCCGGTTGATTTTTGGAGAAGATTATCAGTGTATGTCGAATTAAAGTGAAGTCACATTTCCCGATATTCTGAGAATTGTCGCGGGCGAAATCAGTTTGTGTCAATAGGAATTGACGCGCTTCGTGAATTTCGTTTCAGGCGAATCATTTCGCAAGTTTTCACAGATTCACTGCGTTGACAAACAGAAAGCTGATAATAGTATTATAACCAGTGTTGGGGAAAGTTACTTTTAAAAGTAATGCATTACAATATTGTGTTACTCCCTAAAAAAGTAACTAATTATGTTATTTAGTTACTTTTTATGGAAAGTAATTCGTTACGTTACTTTTTAAATCTGGACAGGAGGGCTTGCTTGTTTGTTTTTAAATAAAAAAGTTCTATTTTTGGCAATATAAAAGCCTTTTCACACCCAAAGTGAAATGAATAAGCCTCAGGCTGAAGGAAAGTAAAGTTACGTCCGTACAGTAGAATGCAGAAGAAGACATATCAACACACTTCAGCAATAAACAAAGACAAATGTTTGTCTAGAGTAATTTGTACTTATTAGTACGGTTGAACTGGATCACCCGAGGTCAGAAGCAAATAGACTGGGATTAAATACATAAAGCATTTTTTGTGTTGTTTAACATTTAATTATTGCAGGATTGCGTCATATTCTGAGTTGCATTATTTTTATTCATTTTGCGGAATACTGAATCTGTCTTGTATTTTTTTTAGATGAATTAATGCATATTCATATTTACTTTAGAACTACAGTAACATCTTCTGATTTCTCTCAACATGAAGACAGGAGAGCTGTCAGTCAAAACATTTGAAAAAAAAAGTAACTCAGATATTTTCTTGTTAATTAAAAAGTAATGCGTTACTTTACGAGTTACTTGAAAAAAGTATCTGATTACGTAACTCACGTTACTTAATGCGTAACCCCCAACGCTGATTCTAAGACGTTGCATCTCGTTTAGCAACTATAAATAGACTAAATTATCTTGGCGGTTGTTAGTATGTCAAAATTATGAATGTATTTATATTTCACACCTAGATGCTTAAGTAGCCTACTTAATCAATGGAAAATAATTACGTTTTTCATTTAATTCAGTACATAGCACGTGTGAACACTTAAAGGGATAGTTTTACTTAATTCCTTGCTTTTATTGTTGTGATTACAGTTTTTCTCAGTCGCTTTGGTACATTTCTCAGATCAGAATTGAAATTCTCAAAACTACCTGTTCAATCTTCACATCATTGTGTCACTTGTTCACGTCAAAAAAGCAGTTTCTTATTTCTTATTTCTTCTTATTTCATTAAGTTGCAAATGCTTTGGTACATCCATGCAAATGATTATGTACAATTCTCTGCTGTTTCCTACATTATCAATTGCTTATGTCATGTTGATCAAAATGTATTATAATGGGTCTCTGTTGAATAGTCTCACCCCCCACAACATTTAGGCATTAGTTCATAGCATAAGTCTTTACATGCAAAATAGATGAACAAGTTGTCATAATATGTCAAGCATATTTCTATACATTTCCATTAGACTTTTTTTCTAAATCTGTCCTGCATTGGTAAATTGCTCCCAGGTGAATCTTGATTTTCTCTAACGAAGGTGCATCTCATGAACCATCAACTGGCAAGTATACTGTATATACAGCCGGAGCACAACACAATGTTTCAATGTCTGACAATGGAAGGACAAGGAATTGGACAGGGTCAACAGCCAGAGAGAAGAAGAAGAAGGGGAGGCGCGTGTCAGAGGAGTTTTTTTTTGTGGCGGCAAAACAGAGGAAGAGGCAGAAGAGGCCGAGGACATATGCGTGTTCCTGATGAGATAAGAGCCACACTTGTAGACCACGTTCTCAATCATGGGCTTACAATTGCCGAGGCTGGTCGAAGGGTGCAGCCAAATGTTGGGAGAACAACTGTGTCCTCAACAGTGTTGGGGTAACGCATTACAAGTAACTCGAGTTACGTAATCAGATTACTTTTTTCAAGTAACTAGTAAAGTAGTGCATTACTTTTTAATTTACAAGAGAGTATCTGAGTTACTTTTTCAGATAAGTAATGCAAGTTACTTTTTTTCCAATTTATTGATTGACAGCTCTCCTGTCCCCATGTTGAGAAATTAGATGTTACTGTAGTTCTTAAATAAATACGAATATGCATTAATTCATCTCACTCAAAAAAAAACAACACGGATTCAGTATTCCTCAAAATGAATAAAATAATGCAACTCAGAATATGACAAAACCTGCAATAATTAAATGTTAAACAACACACATAATCCTTTATGTATTTATTAACCAATTTGCTGCTGACCTTCGGTGATCCAAATTCAACCGTACTAATAAGCACAAATTACTCTAGACAAACATTTGCATGTCTTTTTTTATTGTTGAAATGTCTTCTTCTGCATTCTACTGTACAGACGTAAATTTACTTTCCCTTCAGCCTGAGGCTTATTCATTTCACTTTTGGTGTGAAAAGGCTTTTATATTTGCCAAAAATAGAACTTTTTTTTTTTTTAAAAGCAAACAAGCAAGCCCTGATCAGATTTGAAAAGTAACGCAAAAGTAATGTAACACATTGCTTTCCATAAAAAAGTAACTAAGTACCGTAATTAGTTACTTTTTTATGGAGTAACGCAATATTGCAATGCATTACTTTTAAAAGTAACTTTCCCCACACTGTCCTCAATCCTTCAGACCTTTGCTCGTCGACAGAAACAGTATGTATCTATAGGCACTGTAATGTAGACTCTATACTTTCTGTAATGCTTCATACAATATTACAGTATTCCACTTGCCTTTTACAATATACAGTAAGTATACTTTAAACAGTGACATTTTATCTTACTCAATTTTGTGTTTTGCATTACTATATTTTTTCCACATAGGACTGCAAGACAACTTCACAGGGGTGGCAGAGGGCCCCTTTTCACACCTGAACATGAGGAGGCTATTTGCACCATGGTTGTAGAAAACAATGCCATAAGACTAAGGGAGATAAAGAGTGCCATTATAGAGGACAACATCTTTGAAAACATCCAAACAGTCAGCATCTCAACCATTGACAGGGTGCTGAAAAGACACCAAATGAATATGAAGCGGCTGTACACTGTTCCATTTGAAAGAAATGGTGAAAGAGTGAAGGAGCTGCACTACCAGTATGTACAGGTAAAACATGTATGAGCATGCAGCAACTGTACCTCACAGTAAACAGTACAACATCGTATAGTGATATACAGTACAGTACACTCTTAAAAATAAAGGTGCTTCAAAAGGTTCTTCAAGCGATGCCATAGAAGAACCATTTTTGGTTCCACAAAGAACCATTCAGTCAAAGGGTCTATAAAGAACCATCTCTTTCTTACTTTTTTATAATCTGAAGAACCTTTTTTTTGCCACAAAGAACCTTTTGTGAAGTAGAAAGGTTCTTCAGATGTTAAAGGTCTTTATGGAACCATTTAGACAAAAAGGTTCTTCTATGGCATCGCAAAGCACCTTTATTTTTAAGAGTGTAAGAGTGACCTTTACACATTTGTTATGGCTGTAGAAAAATTCATATGTGCTGTATACATTTGATGTAACTGTATCTTGGCCAAAATGAAAATACATGTAATTCATAAAACTAATTTTGTGTCTTCTGGATATAGCGTATAATGGAACTGGAAGCAAGTGAACCACTGCACAGCTTCATCTACATGGATGAGGCTGGCTTCAACCTAACGAAAAGCAGAAGGCGTGGTCGAAATATCATCGGCCACAGCGCTACAGTTGATGTGCCAGGCCAACGGGGCAGGAACATAACCATGGGTGCAGCTATCTCTGAGAATGGTGTGCTAACGCATATTCCCATTATTGGGCCATACAATACAGAGTGTCTTGTCACCTTTTTAGACACTCTCTACAGGGATCTCATCCCTGAATAAGAGAGGGGTCAGATTGGAGATGACCTGCCAAAGTACGTGATAGTTTTGGACAATGTCAGTTTCCATCGCTCCAACATCATCAAGCAATGGTTTGCAGCCCACAACAGGATGCTGATGGAGTTCATCTCATCTTTTCCTTTCTGTATCGCAATGACATGGTCCGTCAACAAATTACAGTGAAAGCATAAATGTGAATCTTGTCCAGTCTCTTGCAATCAAACTCCCACATACACTAAGGTGTAACCTACAATTTACAATAACTGTCATCTAAACTGTAGCCATAGTTTACATCAGAACATCCCTCCAGAGTACACTGTTATATTGACAACATGACTAAGCAATTTGACTGTCTTATCCGTACACAATGACACAAGGACTTGTCATTCTGATGGCACTGACATGTTCATTGACACAGAAATTTATTTTTTAGAGATGAACTAAGGATTTTGAGCAAGAGACTGGCTTTTGCAGGTAATCCATGGTATTTTGCTATTTGTACGAGTTGTTTTGAGAAATGCACTTACTGTTTTGCAAATGTCAAGGATGATTCGAGAAATGTACCAAAGCGACTGAGAAAAACTGTAATTCTATGATAATTCCTTTTATGTAAAGGACTTTGAATTACCATTGTGTATGAAATGTGCTATATCAATAAACTTGCCTTGAAAATTAGCTGAAAATGTAGCTTATACCCTCGCCCTCAAGTTGTTCCAATCCTGTATGAGTTTCTTTCTTCTGTTTAACACAAAAGAAGCTATTTTGAAGAATGTTGATAGCCAGTTTCTGGTCCCCATACTGTGGAAGTCAATGGGGACCAAAAACTGTTTCATTACCCCCGTTCTTCAAAATATCTTCTTTTATGTTCAACAGAAGAAAGAAACTTGAGGGTGAGTAAATAATGGCAGAATTTTTATTTTTGGGTGAACTATCCTTTTAATGGGGCCTAGAAGCTCAAACATAATGCCCTACAGGGAGACGAGAGGCTGTTCTGTTTGAATTGAAGTGAATGGATGAGACGCGTTAATGTCGAAAAAACTAGTCATAAATCATTAGCATAGCTTCAACATATTTGGCATGACATTCATTTTTAAGACCTATTTGTGGAGCTATAAATAACATACTGCAAAAGTTACAGGAATTTTGCAACAGGTGGGAGTTTTTATTTTTTTTATTTTAAAAAATGTTGGTATTTGCGACTTTTGCAATGTCAGAATTGTAAGATATAAACTCAATTATATTTCAGAATGAATAAAAAGGTAATCTCAACTTTTTATCTCGCAATTCCGAGTTTATATATCTTAATCCTGACTTGCGACTTTTTTTCGGATTTTTTCTTCTCAGAATTTCGAGAACTGCAAGATATAAACTCGGATTTGCAAGAAGTCAGGCTTGTGTATATAAACTCGCAATTGCGAGAAAAAAGCTCAGAATTGTGTCATAAATTTGTAAACAAACTTGAATATTCTGTATAATCAAATTATCGTTAATTAATCACTTTTTATCCCACAATTCTGCCTTTTTCGAATTTATATCTTACAATTCTGACTTTTTTCTCGCAGTTGCGAGTATATTTCTTGGAATTATGAGAAACAAATTCAGAATTATTAGAAAAAGTCGCAACTCATTTTTTTTTAACCTGTTTCGGAAACGGGCTTCCATAACCTTTTTCCTTTCAATTTGATGAAAATCTAGTTCGGATCATGCTCAGTCGGACCTGTTGAGGTGTTTACATGAAATCTTTTCAATCTGATTACTAACCAACTATATGTGTGCATGCAAACATAGCTAGTTTGTGTGTCATAAAGTGCAGCAGCTTCTTACGCATCTCTTGAAGATTCGGTTCAGCAGCCGGCGCCGGCTGTATTCAGGAGGACTCCGATTGATGAACTGAGTCTCGGAGCTGGTCTGTGGGATGACGATGCTGCGGTCCAGATCTGGTGTTCTTGTTCCACACGGTCCAAACACATTCAGGTCCTTGAAACACTCGGTCTCAATCATCTAAATGAATTGAATAAAAGCATATATGAATAATTGAGCATAAATTGTCCTTCTTACTCTGATGTTTCTTCCTTACCTCATTCTGCCAGGGCACAGGCACGCTTCCCGTGTTAAACTTGCTGTAGAAATTTTCATCGACCTGATCGAGGCTCACTCCTTTAACTGTAGAGAACTGATCGATGTCCAGGACGTCCGCACAGTAAACGGCTCTCGGCTGGTGGAGAGAATAACATCACATGATTGTTTTCAGGTGAAAACCAGCATCCACGTCAGGAAGAAAAAGTGGCGGCACCCATAGGCTATCATTCTGCCTTTTTGCAGAATAAAATAAAATAAAAAAAATTAAAACTGTAAAATTAAAAAGTAAAACATCTGGGCGTATTATATTAATGTTAATTTTGGTTTCAAACTGATTGATTTTAGGCCTCGTTGATCTGAGCTTAAAACTCAGTTTTTGAGTGAAAATGTATTATTTGTGGATAATTCTGGCAGTTTCACTCAAAAATGGAAATGCGTAAGTTCAGATCTACGATCAATTATTTCCAAAAAGAATTACAAAACCTGTGGTAACTGAAAGAAAATGAGTTGATAAAAAGATTGAATCCAATATATGGTAATAAGGTAGTATAATGAGAGATTTACAAGCAATTTTTTGTTGGCTGGTCGTTTTTGACCAGGAACACCACAGGTGTAACAAGGTGAGTGAAAAAAGTACAAAAACAAAAAAAGTGATATCCTGTGTGAGATCGGTAAGTTTTAGTCCAATGCAAAAACATTAACTATCTTTTTTTTGGGGAAAAGAAAATTCTTAAAACACATGAGGGTTAATTATCATGGAACTTTTGACAATTTTAATGGCCCTAAAATAGGTTTATTTTTCTTCAATACATACACTGTTCTTCAAAAGTTTGGAGTCAGAAATATATATATTTTTTTTTTCTGAAAAAATTATAAAATTATAAAAAAAAAAAAAATTATATTTCAAGTAAATGCGGTTCTTTTGAACTTTCTGTTGATCAAAGAATCCTGAAAAATAAAATGTATCAGTTTCCAAAAGATATGAAGCAGCACAACTTTTCAACATCGATAATAATAAGAAAGCTCACTTACGTCGGAACCAAGGGTGTGCGGCATCAGTCCCTTCCTCAGTCTCGTAAAGTTGATGTCCTTAAAGAACCCGTGACCTTTGATGACCTCTGATCCTCGCCCACATTTGCAGCCCAATCTCTCCTTTGGGTTTTTAGCCAGGAGCTAAATCATAAAACAATTAGAAATATTTATAGCATTCTTTTTACATAGAAAGTAAGACCTAATCAGAGCGAGTGGTAGTTTAGATGAGATCAGATCAGTGATCAGAGGAGGATTGCACTGATTCAACAGTGCATAAAATGCAGACTCACGCTTTTGCAGATGGATTTGGTGTCCTCGTCGAACTTCTTCCCGTAATGCTCGATCGTCTCCTGAACTCGTCTTTCCATCTCCTGTCTCGGCAGTCGTTCTTTGTGGTTGCGGAATGGAGGATTTCCCGCCGTCATCTCATAGATTAGACACCCGAGTCCCCACCAGTCCACACTTACACTATAGTATGTGTTTGTGATCACTTCTGGTGCTAAAGATGTGAAAAATATGAAAACAGGAACATATTGCATAAAGAAAATGAAACTATTGTAGGACTATTAAGAATTTTTTGTGGGTTATTATTTTGATGGTAATTAAACATTACCACATAGTTATCATTATCTTAATGGTCCTAAAAAATAGGCTTATTTTTGAAAGAAATTAATATTTCTGTTCAGCAGGGATGCATTAAATTGATCAAACGTGAATCACAGTTTCCAGACAAATATTGGGCAGCACAGCTGTTTTCAACATTGATAATAATCAGAAATGTTTCTTGAGCCGCAAATCGGCATATTAGAATGATTTCTGAAGATCATGTGACACTGAAGACTGGAGTAATGATGCTGAAAATACAGCTGCGCATCACAGAAATAAATGTCATTTTACTTTATATTCACAGAGAAAACAGATTTTACTCTTTTTACTGTACTTTTTATCAAATAAATCAAGCCTTAGTGAGCAGAAGATACTTCTCGCAAATACATAAAAAACAAAAAAAACAACTTTTGAATGGTGTTTGTGTGTGTATATATATATATATATATATACATTGGTGTGAAAAAGTGTTGGCCCCCTTCCAGATTTCTTATTTGTCCCACTTTTGTTTCAGATCATCAAACAAATTTAAATATTAGTAAAGATAACACAAGTGAACACAACATTCAGTTTTTAAATGAAGGTTTTTGTTATTAAGGGGAAACAAAATCCAAAACTACATTGCCCTGTGTGAAAAAGTGTTTGCCCCTAAACCTAATAACTGGTTGTGCCACCCTTTGCAGCATCAACTGCAATCAAGCGTTTGCGATAATTTGCAATGAGTCTGTTACAGTGCTGTGAATGAATTTTGGTCCGCTCATCTATGCAGAATTTTTGTAATTCAGTCACATTGGAGGGTTTTTGAGCATGAACTGCCTTTTTAAGGTCACGCTACAGCATCTCAATAGGATTCAGTTCAGGACTTTGACTAGGCCACTCCAAATTCTTCATTTTGTTTTTCTTCAGCCATTGTGGACTTGCTGGTGTGTTTTGGATCTTTGTCCTGCTGCAGAACCCAAGTTCGCTTCAGCTTGAGGTCACGAACAGATGGACATTCTCCTTCAGGATTTTTTGGTAAACAGCAGAATTCATGGTTCCATTTATCACAGCAAGTCTTCCAGGTCCTGAAGCAGCAAAACAGCCCCAGACCATCACATTATCACCACCATATTTTACTGTTGGTATGGTGTTCTTTTTCTGAAATGCAGTGTTACTTTTACGCCAGGTGTAATGGGACACACACCTTCCAAAAATTTAAACTTTTGTCTCGTCAGTCCACAGATTATTTTCCCAAAAGTCTTGGGGATCATCAAGATGTTTCCTGGCAAAACTGAGACAAGCCTTTATGATCTTTTTGCTCCGCAGTGGTTTTCGTCTTGGAACTCTGCCATGCACCATTTTTTTTGCCTAGTCTCTTTCTTATGGTGGAGTCATGAACGCTGACCTTAACGGAGGCAAGTGAGGCCTGTAGGTCTTTGGATGTTGTTGTGGGGTCTTTGTGACCTCTTGGATGAGTCGTCGCTGTGCTCTTGGGGTAATTTTGGTCGGCCGCCACTCATGGTAAGGTTCTCCACTGTTCCATGTTTTTTTGCCATTTGTGAATAATGGCTCTCACGGTGGTTCGCTGGAGTCCCAAAGCTTTAGAAATGTCTTTATAACCTTTTCCAGACTGATAGATCTCAATTACTTTCTTTCTCATTTGTTTCTGAATTTCTTTGGATCTCGGCATGATGTCTAGCTTTTGAGGATCTTTTGGTCTACTTCACTTTGTCAGGCAAGTCCTATTTAAGAGATTCCTTGATTGTGACAGTTGTGGCAGTAATCAGGCCTGGGTGTGGTTAGAGAAATTGAACTCAGGTGTGATAACCACAGTTTTTAACAGTGGGGGCAAACACTTTTGCACACAGGGCCATGTAGTTTTGGATTTTGTTTTCCCTTAATAATAAAACCTTCATTTAAAAACTGCATGTTGTGTTCACTTGTTATCTTTGACTAATATTTACATTTTTTTTGATGATCTGAAACATTAAAGTGTGACAAATATGCAAAAAATTTAAAAAACGGGATGGGGGCCCAACACTTTTTCACACCACTGTGTATATATATATATATATATAGTGTGTGTGTGTGTATATATATATTATATATATATATATATATATATAATACCTAACCCCCCTCCTTCAAAACCAGGAAACAGCTAGAAACCTTGGATTGTGATTGATGATAAGCTGAATTTCTCAGACCACATTGCTAAAACTGCCCGGTCCTGCAGATTTTCTTTATACAACATCAAGAAGATCAGGCCCTATCTTTCAGAACATGCAACACAACTCCACTCCTATACAGGCTGGACTATTGCAATGCTCTCTAGGCAGGTCTTCCAGCCACTTCTATCAAAACTCTACAATTAATCCAAAATGCCGCTTCAAGGTTAATCTTTAATGAGCCGAAAAGAACACACGTCACACCTCTGTTCATCAATCTGCACTGGCTACAGTAGCTGCTCGCATTAAATGTTTTTTTAAATGGCAATTAATGTTTGCCTGCACCCCTTTATCTAAATTCATTACTTCAGAGTTATGTGCCCTTTAGAAGCTTGTGTTCTGCAAGTGAACTTCGCTTTATTGTGCCATCCCAAAGAGAAACAAAATCACTTTCCCAGACTTTTACATTAACTGTTCCCTCCTGGTGGAATGACCTGCCCAACTCAATCCGAGCATCTGAGTCCTTAACCATCTTCAAGAAACGCATCTGTTCCACCTTTATTTGACCCTTTAACTCTAACACTTTCTATTCTATTTTACTTCTACTTTATCTATATTTATCTTCTTTTTAATTTTTTTAAAAACAACAAAAAACTAGCTTTCTATTTTTTCTATTCGATCTACGTGTTTTTGCTTTGTGTGTGTATGGTGGTGTGTGTGTGTGTGTGTGTATATGTGGTCCCACAGTATACTATGTATAATATTGATTTTATTTATTTATTTAGCATTTAGCAGATACAGCTTTTATCCAAAGCGACTTCCAAAATGAGCTCACGCACAACTATATAATATACCACGCACAACTAGAATATATATATATATTATATATATATAAATATATACACACACCGTGGCTACATGTACTGAACTGCTTTAGGCACCGAGACTTGTCATTTGCAACTTATAATGTGTTGCTCTTTTGTTTAGTTTTGCTGCTTTATTGTCCTCTTGTACGTCGCGTTGGATAAAGCTCTGCTAAAGACTAACTAAATAATAAAATCAAATATAATATATAATTTGTCTCAAGTATAATTTACTAAGATGATTTTCATACCCATGTAACCCACTGTTCCCACTCTGCCCTTCACAAGTTTTTCTTCTTTCAAGATTATGGCTAGTCCTAAATCAGAGATCCGAATGTGACCTGTCAGAAAACAGGGACAGAATGCAAAATTATATACATCATCTAACAGGTAATAAAAAGGTACAAAGTTTTTTATGAGAGTGTACAAACCATCTACTTATGTAAGAACATGTAGAAACGTGACCCCTTACATACATAGACTCACATGTGCAAAAAAAAAAAAAATCTGATTGTGTGACTAAAAGTAATTACATTTTTTTGTGTGGGATAGAAGATAGATAGATAGATAGATAGATAGATAGATAGATAGATAGATAGATAGATAGATAGATGATATATAGATAATAGATAGATAGATAGATAGATCGATAGATATATAGACAGACAGACAGACAAATGATAGACAGACAGACAGACAGACCGACAGACAGACATATAGACAGACAGACAGATATATAGATAGAAAGACAGACAGACAGACAGACAGACAGAAAGACAGACAGACAGAAAGACAGACAGACAGATAGACAGATAGATAGATTGATAGATAGATGATAGATAGATAGAAGATAGATAGATAGATAGATAGTGTTACAACCTTTTTTCACGTTTTCTGTCTCTTTTGTTTTGAAAGTGTCTGTATCCAGGTGTGATGCTGATTGGCCCATCTGGATTGGTGCATTAAAAAAAGGCACACCTTAAAAGCCCTGATGTCACTTCCTCCCTCTCTCAGAGAGAGATTTGGGTTTTGGCTGTGTGTTCGCTTAGTTGAAAAGGATTGTTTAAGTGAGGATTGTTTGATCTTTAAAAGAGATTTATTTTGTAAGTAGGAACTGTTTGGTTTTGACCACATTGCTTGTTATGACGTGGATTTGGATTCTCCTTTTAACTCTGTTTGCCTGATCTTGTAAATATTTCGTATATCTATTGTAAATATAGAGGGTTGGGAGAAAGTAAGGAGTTTGATGCCATTTTTGTTTATTGTAACCTTTTTGATCTCTGTTTTTGGGTTAGGGAGTTAGGTTAATATATTGTACTTTTATTTTATTTTATTTTGGTTAGGGTTTAGGAATGAGGTCTTAAAATAAGGAAGTTTTGTTATTATTTTGGCCTGGTCAACTCCTGAAGGAAATTCCCTATTCATAGATTTATTTTGACGATTGTACCTTTTCTTTGTTTGGTTTCATTAAAAACCCTCAACAGATTCCCCGCTTCCTCTCTCTCTTTTCATGTTGCGACCTTTACCCCTAGATGGGGCGTAACAATAGATAGATACACTAGACAGACAGACAGACAGACAGACAGACAGACAGACAGACAGACAGATAGATAGATAGATAGATAGATAGATAGATAGATAGATAGATAGATAGATAGATAGATAGATAGACAGACAGACAGACAGCATTTAGGTGCAGAAACACACTTGATCTTATGCAACAACATTCAGATATTTGTACGTTTAATGCAAAAGCGCAAAGACTTGTTGAGATCACTGTATAGGATCGGAATTTTATGCAACAGGTTAATGATGTCAAACACAACAAACGTTCAAACTGACATGCCCTGAAGTGCTTTCATTTCCTCATTTAAGATAATGAAAGTTATTTTGGAGAAACGTTTCTTGGTTGATGCCAAAAATAGAAAGTTTAGTGAAATTGTAGATCCTGAAGGGAATGTTACAAAGCTTGCATGGGCAGTTAACGCCTTTTGTATTTATGGGGAAGTTCACATACCATTATCATCCAGCAGAATGTTTTCTGGCTTTAAATCCCTAATAGAAACGACACAAAACATGCAATTATCAGACAGGCCCCATCTGTTTAGTTCTTTCTCACAGGTAGATTTCTGGAAACTATGTCAACTGCGTCAAGCCCATTAAGAGTCACACGACAGCTCTCAGTTTTATGACCTACCTATAAACAATAGACTTTTTATGAAGATGGCTCAAGCCACACAGGATCTCAGCAGCATAAAACTCTACTGTTTCTTTGTTGAGCCCCTCGGTGCCCATGTTATAGATGTGAAACCTCAGGTCTCCTCCGTTCATCAGCGTCAGCACCAGGCAAAGAGCCTCTTTTGTCTCGTAAGTGTATGCTAAACTGACCTGACACATTCAGATAAACACACAGACAGCAAAGTCACAAAAAACTGCTCATATTTCAGTACAGAGTCAAAAAGGAGAACAAGAAACTTTTGCTTAAAAAAATGTTTAGTTTTTTTTTACTACTAAATACTACTATAATATATCTATATTCTCCCAAATCACAATCCGAGCACTGAGTCCTTAAGCATCTTCAAAAATATTTAAAACACATCTGTCCACCTTATTTGACCCTCTGACATCTAACCTCGCTATTCTATTTATTAAATTCTACTTTATCTACTTTTTTATCTTCTTTTTGTTTATTTTTTATTTAAAAAAAAAAACACAAAAAACTACCAAACCAGTTCGCTTCTTATTTTAATATCTACTACGTGTTTTCTTTGTGTGGTGTATATTATATGTATGTATGTATGGGTTAATATATATATCTATATATTTAGATATTGTTGTAGTATGTGTGTTTTTGTGTGTATGTATGTATTTAGTATGTATGTGTATGTGTAGTTTTTATATAATATACTGTTATATATGGGTGTGTGGTGTGTGTGTATGTGTCTGTACGGTTATATATTATGTATGTGTATCTATGTGTATGTGTACATGTATATATGTATGTATGTGATATAGAATGTATGTATATATATAATATATTATATAATATGTGGGTGTGTGTAATGTGTATATATGCCACAGTCTTCAGCCGTGTGCCCCAGAGGCCCCCGGGGTCAGATGACCTGTGTCTTGTGAGCACATGGCTTGTGTTGTGTTTGTCTGTTGCCATGTGCTCTCTCTTGTCTATTGTCTGGCCCCTCCCATCTTGTTCCCTCGTTATTGTTTTAGTTGCTCCACCTGTGTCTCCCTCATTACCCTCCTTTTTTGTCTCCCTATTTATTCTCTTTGTGTCTGCAGTCCTGTGCTGATCCGTTGTTTTTTTCATTGTGTGTGTTATGTCTGCATGTTGTGCAGTTCCTAGCCTGCCTGTCTGTTTTTCCCTCTCGGGGTGGTTTGAGTTTGTTTTTTTTTTTACTAAAATAAAATACCATTTCTCCAGCGATTGAGTCCTCGCTTCATCTCCCCCACGCACCGTGACAATATATGTTGTATGCATATATAGTATATGTGTTGTGGTATATATATCTATATACCTTAAAATTAAGAACTACTTACTATATATGTGTGTGCGTATGTCAAATCTATTATATATATATATAGATATAATTTCATATACTGTAGTTATATAAAATGATATAAAAAGATAACTAATGTGTAAGCATCACACCTATTTGATAATAGGTTTTTAATATGTATTTCCTGTACTGTAAATTACTTAATTACTACAATAATATTAACAAAGTATTAATTTTGTACGAATAATATTACTATGAAATATTCCTAAAAGCTATATTAAAAAGCTGTATACACATTCTTAAGTTGTTGATTTTTTATAATATAATGTTATAGCAACTTATACAGTATGTGTATGAAATAAAGATGTTTATATGATTTTTATAAACTTCTGTATATATGCTTTCTTTCTGTCTTTGATTTTAGAGTGAAATCGGGACTGAACCTGTTCCGGTTTTGACCAGTTTTGTGAGATTCACCGAAGCAGAAATAGTCATTTAAGCATAAACATTTACGTCACAAACTTGAGCATCAGACTTGGTTACTGATAATGATCATAAATCTCACCACAAATCTGCTGTTGACCCGTTCTAGAATCTGTTTCTCGTTGAGGGCCATGGCTTCCCCGCTCCGCTTCTTAATGCGCTTCTTCTCCAGTTTCTTACATGCGTACATTTTCCCTGATGCTCGGGACTGACACGCACACACCTGGAATCAGAGGCTTCGCGTTTACTTCTCACCTCTTCCTCGTTATTTCTATTATAAGCTTAGTAGTGAGGGACAGTGGCCAAGTATGGTTACCCCATACTAGGAATTAGGCATTAACACCCCATCCTAGTGCACGACACACAGCAGTGAACACACCACACACACACACCGTGAACACACACCCGGAGCAGTGTTACCCTTTTATGCTGGCGCCGCGGGGAGCAGTCAGGGGGGTTGGGTGCCTGCTCAAGGGCACTCATCGTGGTATTGAAAGGTGTAGAGAGCGCTGGTCATTCACTCCCCCCATCTACAATCCCTGCCTGTATGAGACTCGAACCCACAACCTTTTGGGTTATGCGTTCGACTCTCTAACCATTAGGCCACTGTGGGTATGATTATCTTCTCCACTTCAAAAGAATGGCTATTTGGTCTTACCTCTCCAAACCCACCCTTTCCCAAAACACGGTACTCTCGAAATATGTCTCTGGTGATCGAGCGTCTGCAGGTATGAACGAGATGTCATAGTCTGTTCAAAACATTTCCTGAACTAAACAGCAAATAATAGTTAATAATGAAAAATTAACATTTGCTAAAAGTTTACTCCCCCTCAGGCCATCCAGATTAGGATGAGTGGGGGGGGGGGGGGGGGGGGGTTTCTTTCCACCGATTTGAGAAATGTAGCATTGCATCAGTTTCTCAGCAATGGATGCTCTGCAGTGAATGGGTGCCGTCAGAATGAGAGCTGATTAAAAACATCACAATAATCCACACCACTCTTCCATTCCTATAATGAGATGGACTTTTTCACTAGGTGAAGCGTTATTATGGATTATGGACCATCTTAACAAAGGATTTGTTTCTTACAAACAAACAGCTTTTTGCTTCTCCAGATGTTAACTGATGGACTGGAGTGGTGTGGATTATTGTGATGTTCTTATCAGACGGTTTTGGGACCTCATTCTGACGCCCCATTCACTGCAGAGCATCCATTGCTGAGACACTGATGCAATGCTACATTTCTCCAAATCTGATGAAGAAACAAACTCATCCTAATCTTGGATGGCCTGAGGGTCAATACATTTTCTACAAAATTTCATTTTTGGGTGAACTATCCCTTTAAAATGAAACACGCTAACCTCTCCACCATCTTCCACTGCAGAAATCGGTCAAAATACATGCTTTTCTGATACTCTGCAAATGGAGCTCCACTTAGACACTCATGAAGTGCCCTACAAGACCAAATAAATGTCACGTCAATGCTCACAGACACGCATGTACAGATGCATTGATAACCAAACTTGTGGAACTGACTTTTGGCAGTTGCTGAATATATCTTCAGAAGCGTTGAGCTCCAGGTCGCAGCTGCACTTGTCAAGTTCCCCGTCGACAATCACACGCACCCAAGAGGACTGAACACATACATGAGCGTGAAAACACTTTTCTTCACATGAAACAGTCATCTAGCCCTTTTTCTTGTCGTTTAGACAAGTTAGTGACATTTTACTGCAATGTTAAGTTTTGATTATCAGATTGGAAATAGGGTGAAAAGAATAAGCGAATGTTTAAAAACCTGTGAGGTAAGATATTTGGTGATGAGCTGTTTGCCAAAGTTATTTCTCTTGTCATCCGGTGTGACCTCATATTCCGCCTGAAAGAGTAACAACATTTATTCACTAACATAAATGATTTGCATGTCACAAAATGTAAAATAGACAATTCAGTATGAGGTCATATGTAAATTTTCATGTACATTGAAAACAATTTGATGTATGATTCCTTTACATTTAGAAATTAGTCTTTAGTAAATTTCACAAATAAATGGCAAGTATCATTTTGTATTAAACGTGTAACGGATAAATGATATTTTTCATGATACACACCCGATTCCAAAAAAGTTGGGACACTGTACAAATTTGAAATAAAACAGAATGCAATGATGGTGGAAGGTTCAAAATTTCATATTTATTTAGAATCCAATAGAGGACATATCCATGTTTAAACCTGATAATTTTATCATTTTAGGGAAAATAAGTTGATTTTAAATTTCATCTCAAAAAAGTTGGGACAAGGCCGTGTTTACCATTGTGTGGCATCCCCTCTTCTTTTATAACAGTCTGCAAACGTCTGGGGACTGAGGAGACAAGTTGCTCAAGTTTAGGAATAGGAATGTTGTCCCATTCTTGTCTAATACAGGCTTCTATTTGTTCAACTGTCTTAGGTCTTCTTTGTCGGATCTTCCTCTTTATGATGCGTCAAATGTTTTCTATGTGTGAAAGATCTGGACTGCAGGCTGGCAATTTCAGTACCCAGATCCTTCTACGCAGCCATGAGGTTGTAATTGATGCAGTATGTGGTCTGGCATTGTCATGTTGGAAAATGCAAGGTCTTCCCTGAAAGAGACGACGTCTGGATGGGAGCATATGTTGTTCTAGAACTTGGACATACCTTTCAGCATTGATGGTGCCTTTCCAGATGTGTAAGCTGCCCATGCCACACGCACTCATGCAACCCCATACCATCAGAGATGCAGGCTTCTGAACTGAGCGCTGATAACAACTTGGGTTGTCCTTGTCCTCTTTAGTCCGGATGACATGGCGTCCCCGTTTTCCAAAAAGAACTTCAAATTTTTGATTCGTCTGACCACAGAACAGTTTCCCACTTTGCCACAGTCCATTTTAAATGATCCTTGGCCCAGAGAAAACGCCTGCGCTTCTGGATCATGTTTAGATATGGCTTCTTTTTTGGCCTATAGAGTTTTATCCGGCAACGGCGAATGGCACGGTGGATTGTGTTCACCAACAATGTTTTCTGGAAGTATTCCTGAGCCCATGTTTGTGATTTCCATTACAGTAGCATTCATGTATGTGATGCAGTGCCGTCTAAGGGCCCAAAGATCACGGGCATCCAGTATAGTTTTCCAGCCTTGACCCTTACGCACAGATATTGTTCCAGATTCTCTGAATCTTTGGATGATATTATGCACTGTAGATGATGATAACTTCTAATTCTTTGCAATTTTTCTCTGAGAAACTCTTTTCTGATATTGCTCCACTATTTTTCATTATTTTTGGGGGAATTGGTGATCCTCTGCCCATTTTGACTTCTGAGAGACACTGCCACTCGGAGAGGCTCTTTTTATACCCAATCATGTTTTGACCTAATAAGTTGCAAATTGGTCCGCCAGCTGTTCCTTATATGTACATTTAACTTTTCCGGCCTCTTACTGCTACCTGTCCCAACTTTTTTGGAATGTGTAGCTCTCATGAAATCCAAAATGAGCCAATATTTGGCATGACATTTCAAAATGTCTCACTTTCAACATTTGATATGTATCTATATTCTATTGTGAATAAAATATAAGTTTTATGAGATTTGTAAATTATTCCATTCCTTTTTTACAATTTGTACAGTGTCCCAACTTTTGGAATTGGGTTTGTATATATATAGATATATTAATATATATATATAGCTATATATATATAGCCATAATAAATAAATAAAACATTGTTTTTATTTATTTATTTTTTGGTCCTCCAAACTCCTTAGGATAAAGGCATTTACTTTAGATATTTTAAGTTAATTTTCTATAATTTAAGAACACTTTTCACAATAAAATTTAAATATATTTATATATTATAGAATATATACAGTTACATATGTAGTTTATTGCAAAACAGCTAACTTTTGAAATTTTCAAAAATCACTTTTTTTATTATTAATCATGTTTTATTGTGTTTTATTGTGTTAGTTAGCATTAATTTATTAGTTATTTTTTTAAACCTAATCACATAACCCACTAAAGTTTGATTATTGGAATGCACAATGAAAACTGTCTGAGAATGGTAAAAAATTTGATTTCTGATTTCTGTTTTTGCAAATGAACTCTTCACATATATATATATATAGGCAAACATTATATTGTGATTATCTTGCCGTATATTTCGATTGAAATTGAACTGCGACAAGATATTACATTTTATATGACTTTCATTCAGACACAAAAAACAAAAGACTCTACTGCTAATAGAAATAGTTAGCCTACTTTTAAGGGTTTTAACACTAAGTTCACTTTTTACAATAACCGGCTATAATACAAATATGTGCAGTATATTCTTCACTTTGAAACGTTCAAACCCTCAAGCTTCTATTTTGGTGTAATATTGGAAAAATGTTAGAAATGACATGAATGTGTATGTTGGCATTTCCAAATCCACTTTTAACTCACAGCGCTTGTAGAGATGCAGCACAAGCCGCTCTAAAAATATTATATTATAAGCCGCACGCATGTAAATGAACAAAGTGCCGTGCTTCACTCTGAAACATGCAGTGCAACTGACTGTATGTAGAGATTTGATGGAATATATAGTGCTATTTCAGGTGTTTCATTTATTTGTTTATTCTAATTCTGCATTTGATTTGAAGAATGATAAGCTTTACATTAACTCACAAACCCTGTTTTGGAAGCCCAGTACTTGACAGAAGATCATACCGTTTCATCCAACAGGTCGATGCAGTGCTGCAGATCAGATTTGGTTGCACAGAAAAGCCGGAAGAGATGTTTTCCAATGGGCTCTTTGACACACAGACTGTAATAATCTCGCTCTGAAGGACAGAAAATAATACAGTGCATTCATGCAATCAAATGCAAGTATATAATTGCAGCTTAAAAACAACAATCAGGACATTATCTTTATTCATTTGAAGTATTGATCATTTGATGTTTTCCCTTGGTGTATATGTGCAGTGCAGGATCTGTGTCACTGTATATGAACTCTGCTGCAAAGGAATTAAAATTCCTTAAAAACCAAACCCAAACAACTTCTCACCAATGCGTTCCTCCAGCTCTGTGCACTCGTTTATGTGCGGGAAACGCAGAAATTCCTTCCATTTTCGACTCCTTCCTTTGCGGTTCCCACCGTTACCTACTGCACAGCAGAAGAAACAGAGAAACAAAAAAGAGCTTTACAGTCGAAAGTAATATGAGAACCTGCAGAGAACTTTTGATTTGAGTGCTTTAAAGAACCTGTAATGAACCATCAAATCTATTATATGTCCATTATGTGGCATTCAGAAATGATTAGACCTATTAAAAAAGACATTTGGATAACATGAAATAACACCACAATTGTGTTTCCGTGAAATATTACAAATTAAATAGGTACATTTAATGATGGGTTTGTTTGTTTATTTATTTATTTAATCTCATTACTTTAGACATCCATAAATGTGCATCATTGACATTTTTAGTAATCAAAATTTGCTTTTCATTACTACGATGATTATACTTAATTAAAAAATAAAAATTGATACTTAAAATAAACATGAACTAAAATAAAATAATAAAAAGTGCAATAAATACTATTATGACGTAAACATATAGAGAAGTTTGTCTGTGTAGGTAAAAAAAAAAAAGATAAATAAATAAATTGAAATCAAATAAACATTAACTGAAACAAAATGTACATTAAATGCTATTAAAATGCTATTAAAAATTAATTAATTAGCCTAATAATCTCTTTTAGGGTACTTTAGACATCCATAAGTGTGCTCTTTGAAATTTTCAGCAATACTAGAGCGACACCTCCCTAAAAATATTTTAGAAATATGAATAATAGTATTTATGTTTATTATTCTATCAAGTACTTCAGAAGGTGACTTTTGGGGTTGAGAAAAAGTTACATGCGGTGCACTCATAGTCACTATAGAAATATTGTTTTTGAACCTAGATGTTTTATTAATCACGTGTGTGTGTGTATGTGTGTGTGTGTGTGTGTGTGGGGTGTGTGTGTGTGTGCGTGCATGTTTATGTGGTTATGAGGACACAAATTTGTATAATAAAAATGGGTATGACATAGGTATTACAACAAAAAGGTGATTTATGAGGACATTTTCAATGTCCCCGTAATTCAAAAGCTTATAAATAATTCAGAATTAGTTTTTTGGAAAATCTAAAAATGCATAAAGTTTCCTGTAAGGGGTAGGTTTAGGGGTAGGGTTGGTGTAGGGCAATAGAAAATATACAGTACAGTATAAAAACCATTACGCCTATGGAGAGTCCCCATAAACCATAAAAACAAACCTGCGTGTGTGTGTGTGTGTGTGTGTGTTTTGTCTGAATGACGGTTTGTTGACAGTAAAACTGAAAAGAATCCACAGCATCTTCTACTATATGGGCCTGTGCTAAAAATAGCAGTGGGAATGAAGCTGTAGGAACTGTAGATATCAGATATGAGAGGACACACCTTATGGACTCCTTCACCCAGACAATACTCTTCACCACACAAAAAACTACAGCTTTATTATGTGAGAAAGTATTTTAGAATGACTTACACCTGTTCACTCGAGCAGTTAGCGCTGAAAAAAGTTTGTCTAGTTGTAAAGTTGACAAAACATGACAGGTTTTGCATATTTGGAAACATCAACTGAATCTATTTTTAGAGCTCAGATTAGTTGGATTGCTGCCAGGCTGTTCACTGCAGTGAAAGAAGTCCGACCTGTTTGTGATGCAAGGCCCGTCTGACGTCAAAGGCATTGTGCGTCTGGTTTTGTTTGAGGTCAGAGTATTTCAGGTTAGAGGTGCAGAACAAATGAAAATATGTTGAATGTGCTATTTCTTTTGCCCACAGAGGAACAGGGAACTAAACCGAACACTGAAAAACATCACAATTTTTGTTTTTTCTCAGTGTCCGAATGAGATATTAAGCATAAAATGTGCTCAACACATGACTTAAGGTTAAATTTTACATGACTGTATAAAGGGAAAAGTCTATCTTATAGGTCCTGTACACTGCAAAAAAATTTTTTTTTTTAAAGTAAAACAAAGATCATTAGAGCACATTTTATAATAAAATACTATTTCAGTCATTCTGCTTCAAAATGTCATAATTAAACATTTATTAGCAATCAAATTATTTTTATTTTTAACACTATTTTGTCTTTGCTAGTTCATGTTAAATTAACTGCAGTGTGAAATTATTTTTTGAAGCACTTATATTCCATAATCTATCATAAAAGCATAATAATTATAAAATAATCAGCAAAATATTGTTTAAATTTTTTTAACTAATGTAATAACAAAATCCCTTCACTGTAAATTTTTTTTAGTTTTTTCTAAAGTTGTAAATTAAACAAAAATTATTGGAGTATGTTTTACAAGAAAATAAAATTTTAGTGTTTCTACTTTAAATCTTCATGTTTATTTCAATGTGTTACTTGCTGTTTATTTGCAATTAATTGTGAAATTTAATAGCGATTACTGAGTGACACCAATTTTTTTGAGTGCACACAAATAAATTTGGTGTAGAAACAATTTTCATTTAGAAATTGTTAGTAAATTTCACAAACAGTTACAAAGAAACAGCAAGTAACACATTGAATTAAACATGACATTTCAAAGACTGAAATAGTATTTTCTTGTAAAACCTACTCCAATAACGTGTTCTAATTACAACTTAAAAAATAGCCTATGTATATATATTTTGACTGTTTACAATCTGTCAAAACACTTTTTCACAGCACATTTGATACTGGTTTGTTCTTAAAAATACATCTGTTAATCAAATGCAATGAAAAACAGGCAAATCAATATTCTTACCTTCTCGTGCTTTTATGAGTGCACAGTTTGCTACCATTGATTCAATCTCCATTTCTGCAGCTGATGAAAGTCAACAAAGCTGGGAATTCTGCATTTACAACGATTTTTTCCTAAAGTGCACTGAACAATTGCACATTTATGAGGCATTTATTCATGCACTCAATTATAAATATAACTTAACATCCCCTGTGTGCTTTAATAATGTGCATGCTGTCAGACTGAAGCCTTCAGTGACAAATGAGAACTCAACTTTCTTGTTCTGCTTTCATCTGCTGCGTCGCCCAATCTAGTTTCACCTGTACAGGTGAGCCAACAGGTGAAGACTCAGATGTGTCACCGGCAGAAAAAGTGACGTTACAGTTTGAGGGATTTCGTTTAACTGCAGGAAGAGATCTAATTTAAACGGGCAATAAAAGATATGTTTGTGTTCAGTGTTGGGGGTAACGCACTACAGGTAACGCGAGTTCCCTTTCAGTCGGTCACTCTCGACGTCACGTCGGATGAACGACGAATTGGGATCTCGCTTAGAGAGACCAATCCACTTCGAGTGTAAACTAAATGAGCCAATGCACATTGGCATGCGATTATTGCATCCAGCTGCTGCTGATCACAGCGTGAGTTTAATTAGGCAGCAGATGCAGCGCATATTCAGTTTTTCGCTTCGGAGCCGAGCGGTTCTATCGTTCTGCTCCTGACCTTCTTCTGAGAGTAAAGCTACAGTCAAACATGCTCTTTGTGGGCTCTCGTGCTGGTGGACGGCGCTTCAGCTGCGGTGGTTTTCCCGTGTCGAGTGGGTTGCACACAACAGACTGCACTACCCCTGTGTGTGTTGCAGACGGCCATCTCCCCTGTGCGCTTCAGCACACTAAAAGAGCAATCTCTAAAAGAGCTTCACGGGTGGACGTCTTTTTAAAGACGCGTCTTTTTAAGGATGTCGTACCATCCGTGTGTTTCTGGATGTGGTCGTTACCAGGTGGTGGATGATGGTCATGATTGCTGCCTCACGTGCCTGGGCATCTAGCACACTGAGGTGGCGTTTGTGACGCATGCTCCCATTGCGGGGGTAAATACCATCCGGAGTTTGCGGACCAGAACTCCGTTCCTGCAAGGGGGCGAGTGCCTTGCCACTGCCTAGATCCGGGGTTTTCCCCTGGCCAGCCAGGCGTTCTTCTTCTGGGTAGTGGGCGACTGGTCTTATGGCATGTGAGGAATTCCCGCTCCGTATGCGCCCTAGGCCATCCGGCACCCGAACCAGCGGAGCTCTCAAAGAGCAGGCTGACCCTCCCGGGGGTTACCACCTTTTTTCTCGAGGCTCCCCCCACTACCGGTATTCGTTGCAGCATCGGAGGGGTGAGCGGATTCTCGGTATGAATCTCTGTTGAGCGTTTGCTGGATACGGACCCGAAATGATGGCTATGCTTTCCCGGGCCGCCGAGAGTGTCGGGCTTGAGTGGAATCTTCCACCGCATCCCGAATGCTCGAGGTTGGATGATTGGTTTCTTGGGGTGGCTCGTGCTGGTTCTCAGGGCCCCACCCCAGTGCCTTTTTTCCCAGAGGTGCATGATGAGATCGCTGAGTCATGGACGGCACCTTTCACTGCCAGAAACCACCACAGAGGCTCGTCCTCCCTCACCACCCTCGATGGGGGTCCAGCGCGAGGGTACGCGGGAGTTCCCCAGGTGGAGCAGTCGGTTGCGATAACACTTGTGTTCCAAATGCCTCTACTCACTTTGCAGGGAGAACCGTTCCTCCCCTCCCGGGTCTGTAGGTACTAGTCTGGCCTGTCCGGTGATGCTTATATGGCCTGTGGAGAAGCTGTGTCCGCCTTACACGCTTCGGCGTTACTGCAAGTGCTCCAGGCCAAGGCACTGAGGGACTTGCCACGAGGGTGGTCAACACCCGAAAGAACTCCGCACCACGACTGACTCGCTCTATGAGCGACGAAGGTTACGGCGCGGTCTCTGGGTCTTGCGATGTCCACTATGGTGGTCTAGGAGCGCCATTTCTGGCTGTGACTGGTGACATGCGCGAGACAGCAAGACATGATTCTTGAATGCCCCCGTGTCCCAGGCCGGCTTTTTTGGCGACACAGTGGAGAACTTCGCCCAGCAGTTCTCCACTGCCCAAAAGCAGACTGAGGCCATCAGGTACATCCTGCCCCGGCGTGCAGCTGCTGCCTCCACCCAGCCGCCAATGGCAGCGCCTCAGCCCGCTCGTCACCGAGGGCAGCCCCCGGCTGCCGCCCCCACACAGCGTCCGCAGCAGCCTCCAGCAAAACTGGAGCAGCCGCCCCGCCCATCCAGGCCCCCGCCAGACCTGGTGGTAAGCGAAAGAGCAAGAGGCCCTGAGACGGGCGACCCAGAGATGGAGGGAGTTGCTCTTTGGGAGATGATGAACGCACCTCTCCCTTTCCCCGGAGGAGGGCCAGGCGGAGAATGTTTTCATCTTTTTCCGCCACTGTCCTCTCGGTTGGTGGTACCCAAATACTCGACAAAAGAGCAATCTCTTCTATCTCTGGGTCCCCTGAGGGGACGGGGGGTTGTGAATGATCCAGAGCCGTATCACACTCACCCTCCTCTCTCACCAGTGGGCGGATCGGGAGGACGAACCAAAGGACTACCCACACACCCTCTGCTCAAACACAGGTCAGTGTTACACAAACCCAGACCCCGCCTCGGACCGGCAAAGAAATGCCCCGGCCGGGTCCCTGCGTTCTTCCGCGCTGCCCCACTGCGGGTACGCCTGTAGTTCCGTTGATGCCACTTGCGCGGTGTCTGGGAGCCTGGCTTGAGCTACCCAGCCCGTCTCGATGGCTCCGTCGAACTGTCAGGCTTGGCTATGCGATTCAGTTCGCCCGTCGCCCTCCCAAGTTCAGGGGCGTCCAATTTACGTCAGTGAAAGCAGCAGATGCACCTGTCTTGCGTGCAGAGATCGCAGTACTACTGGCGAAGGACACGATAGATCAGATGCTCACTAACATAAATGCAGCTTCAGGGGTTTATTCCGTCCCCAAGTTGTTCGGCAACGATCGACCTTAGGGCGCGTACTTCCATGTTTCGATCCTTCGCCCACAGGCCATTTCTGCGGTTCGCGTATCAAAAGGGGGGCGGGCATATCAGTACAAGGTCCTCCCCTTCGGGCTGTCCCTGTCGCTTCGTGTCTTCACCAAGGTCGTGGAGGCTGCCCTCGTTCCATTGAGGGAAGCGGGCCTTCGCGTTCTCAACTACCTCGACGACTTGCTCATATTAGTTCAGTCTCAGGATCAGTTGTGCGAACATTGGGATTTGGTACTTTCACACCTCAGCCTGTTAGGCCTTCAGGTCAACTGGGAAAAGAGAAAACTCTCCCCGACACAGAGGATCTCTTTTCCCGGTATGGAGTTGGACTCGGTCGAACAGACAGCACGCCTCACGCAGGAACGTGCTCAGTCGGTGTTGAACTGCTTGAATACATTCAAGAGCAGGATGGCGGTCCCACTGAAACAGTTTCAGAGGCTCCTGGGGCATATGGCAGCTACGGCGGCAGTCACGCCGCTAGGGCTGCTCCATATGAGGCTGCTGCAGCACTGGCTCCATGGCCGAGTCCCGAGGTGGGCGTGGCAACTCGGCACTCACCGGGTCCGAGTCACACCGGCCTGCCTTCAAACCTTCACCCTGTGGTCAGACCTTGTGTTTCTCCGGGTAGGAGTGCCCCTAGAGCAGGTCTCCATGCATGCTGTGGTTTGCACGGATGCCTCAACTACCGGCTGGGGGGCCACGTACAACGGGCTTGCAGTGTCAGGGGTTTGGACGGGGCCCCAACTGCACTGGCACATCAACTGCCTCGAGTTGCTGGCAGTGCACCTTGCCCTGAGCTGTCTCAAAGGGCGCTTACGAGGCAAGCATGTACTAGTCCGCACGGACAACACAGCGACCGTTGCGTACATCAACCGACAAGGTGGTCTGCGCTCCCGTCGCTTGTCACAACTTGCCCGCCACCTCCTCCTCTGGAGTCAGAAACATCTGAGGTCGCTTCGTGCTGTTCACATTCCTGGGCTGCTCAACCGTGCAGCCGACGAGCTGTACTCCACGGAGAGTGGAGACTCCATCCCCAGAAGGTCCAGCTGATTTTGAGACGTTTCGGAGCCACTCACATAGACCTGTTTGCCTCTCCAGAAACCACTCACTGCCAGTTGTTCTACTCCCTGAACGAGGGAACACTCGGCACGGACGCACTGGCACACAGCTGTCCCGACTGGTGGCTTCGCAAGTATGCAATTTCCCCTTGTGAGGACTTCTTGCACAGTTGCCCGTGCAGTCAGGTGAGGGACTTCGAGGAGGCAGGTCCTTGTATTGGTGCTACCCTATTGTCTAACCATACTGGTTCCCGGAACTAATGCTCCTTGCGACAGCCCCTCCTTGGCCAATTCCTCTGAGGAGGGATCTCCTTTCTCAGAGAGGGGGCACCCTCTGGCACCCTCGTCCAGACTTGTGGAATCTCTACTTGTGGTCCCTGGACAGGACGCGGAGGTTCTGGGTGGCCTACCCCAAGGGGTAGTTGACACTATCACTTCAGCGAGAGCACCGTCTATGGGACACGCCTACGCTTTGAAGTGGATCCTGTTCGTTGAGTGGTGTTCTTCTCGCCGAGAAGACCCCCGAAGATGCCCTATCGGAGTTGTGCTGTCCTTTTTGCAGCAAGGGTTGGAGCGAAGGCTGTCTCCCTCCACCCTTAAAGTTTGTCTCTGCAATCGCTGCTAACCACGACCCCGTAGAAGGGAGGTCGCTGGGGAAGCATGACCTGGTCGTCAGGTTCCTTAAGGGGGCGAGAAGGTTAAACCCTCCACAGCCCCCCTCTATTCCCTCTTGGGACCTGAGTCTGGTGCTCACGGCACTACAGCAGTGCCCATTTGAGCCTTTGCAGACGGTTTAGCTGAAGTTCCTCTCAATGAAGACTTGCTCCTGCTGGCATTGGCCTCCATCAAGATGGTAGGGGACCTGCATGCATTTTCGGTCAACGATTCGTGCCTAGAGTTCGGGCCGGCTGATTCCCAGGTAACCCTGAGGCCCCGGCCCGGCTATGTGCCCAAGGTTCCCGCTACTCCCTTCAGGGATCAGGTGGTGAACCTCCAAGCGCTGCCCTCGGAGGAGGCAGACCCAGCCCTAGTTTTGCTCTGTCCTGTCCGAGCCTTAAGGTGCTACGTAGACTGGACGCAAAGCTTCAGGACCTCAGACCAGCTCTTCTGTCTGTCACGGAGGCCGGCAGAAGGGGAAATGCCGTCTCAAAGCAGAGGATGGCACACTGGATAGTGGATGCCATCACCCTAGATTATCAGGCACAGTGTGTGCCCTGCCCGCTTAGGTTGCGAGCTCACTCAACTAGAAGTGTTGCATCCTCCTGGGTGTTGGTTCGTGGCGCCTCGCTGACAGATATTTTTAGGGTTGCGGGCTGGGCGACCCCTAACACGTTCGTTAGATTCTATAGCCTCCGTGTTCTCACCTCAAACGGGTAGAATCACTGAGAGGCCCCGGCTTCGGGTCGGCTTGCTAAAACCACTCCAGAGAGTCCATATAGTGGACCCTGTTGAGTTCCTCCGTCCCCTCGGCAGCCAGACGTGGCGGAGCGTCCGGCGCCAGGCCTTCACTCGTTGAATCCTCGAGAACCGGTAGAAGGCTGGGTTCCATATGTAAGACCTAAGTGGATCCCATATGTGTAAAGTCCACGTTATATAGCCTTGAGCCCGTGTTTCCCCTGCAGACTTCTGCCATTCCAAGAGGGTTACAATCACCTCCATTCCTCCATATGCACCTAAGGAATGTTCATATGTATATTGCTTCCGAAACCTCCTTCGGGAAGTTTCGAGCTTCCGTAACGTCCCTGGTCTAAGTGGAACGGGTACGTTTTCCCAGTGTTATCCAGTCTTACTCAGTGGGTAGTGCCATAGTAGCAGTAGCTGGTCCTCTTGTGCAAGCCCTGGCCTACGCCAAAAAGTAGGGGCGCAGGTGGCTTCCACAGGACACTGGAAGGGGCAGTAGCTGTGGCCTTTTGGTAGGATCCCAATTCGGCGGTCATCCGACATGAGTCGAGAGTGACTGACTGAAAGTGAACGTCTCGGTTACTTGTGTAACCCACGTTCCCTGAAGGAGTTCACGGTGACCGTCACTTCCCCGCACAGCTCCTGTATCCCCGCGAGCGTCCGTGCCCCAAAAAAAATCACCGCTCGGACTCCTCAGCGAAATACCTGAAGATGCGCTCATCTGCGCCTACGTATACTGCCACGCTGGGCTCCACAGCTGGATGCAATATCGCATGCCATTGCATTTGCTCATTTAGTTTCCTCGAAGTGATGGGTCTCTCGAACGTGAATCGCCCCATTCGTCGTCATCCTTTGTTGACGTCTCCGTGTTCCCTCCTGTCAGGAACTTAGGGCTTACCATACGTAAACCAAGACGTTACGTAATCAGATTACTTTTTTTCAAGTAACTAGTAAAGTACGCATTACTTTTTAATTTACAGGAGAATATCTGAGTTACTTTTTCAATTAAGTAACGCAAGTTACTTTTTTTTCCACTTTATTGACTGACAGCTCTCCTGTCCCCAGGAGACAACTCAAAGATGTTACTGTATGCTAAAATAATATGAATATCATTAATTCATCTCACTCACAAAAAAAAATACAGATTCAGTATTGCTCAAAATGAATACAAATAATGCAACTTAGAATATGACGCAAACCTGCAATAATTAAATGTTAAACAACACAAATATACTTTATGTATTTAATCCCATTCGATGACCTTCGATGATCCAGTTCAACCGTACTAATAAGCACAAATTACTCTAGACGAACATTTGTGTCTTTTCTTATTGCTGAAGTGTGTTGATATTTCTTCTTCTGCATTCTACTGTACGGATGTAAATGTACTTTCCCTTCAGCCTGAGGCTTATTCATTTCACTTTTGATGTGAAAAGCTTTTATATTTGCCAAAAATATAACGGTTCTAACTTTAAAAACAAACAAGCAAGCCCTGTCCAGATTTAAAAAGTAACGTAACGCATTGATTTCCAGAAAAAGTAACTAAGTAACGTAATTAGTTACTTTTTTTATGGAGTAACGCAATATTGTAATGCATTACTTTTAAAAGTAACTTTCCCCAACACTTGTTATGTTTAAAAAGTCTGTTTATGATAAATACAATCTAATAAACCGTATGTTGTAGCATGAAATACGTTTCATAATTATGCAGCATAAATTCTGCACAGTAACAAGACAATTCATATTACATTTACATTAAAAAAAGGGAACTGTATCACTTGTTTCACTTCAACCCTGAGGTTTAAAGTTTGGAAATTGTGTGTTTAACAAGTAACTGGCGCCACCACCTGCTCTATTAATATTAAACAGCTAGACGTATGATGTAGAATTATAAATAAAGATGGCAAGAGAACCTATATGTTTTAAAATAATCTTATTTTCCTAAAGATTTTTGTTCTAAATAGACAATAATTGATCTTTCATTCAAGCAGCCTAAAACCATTGCACTTACTGATGATTGATCCTTTGCATAATCTACTATGTTAAAAAAAAAATAAAAGTTATCACATACAGTCGGTTCACCCAGAATGTTTTCAAAAGAATGATAATTTACAACTTAATATGTGTATTTTTAATACATCCTAATGAATTCTCAGGTAATTTAAACCCATTGGAATACAGTATTCGACGTCACCCAGTTCACTCTCAGCAGCCAATCCCGTGCCCCGCTCGCCGTGCGTTGCAAACGCGTCAGCCAATCAGAGCGAACCTGCAGGAATACTCTCACGCCATTGGTTCGCGATGTCAATCCGGGCTCCGTCGTAAAGCCAGTTTAGTAGCCGAAAGGTACCAAGATGGCGGAGGTAAGTTGGAAAATAGGGGGAAGGTGTCATATTTTAGCCGTTAATTTCTCTTTCCACAGTACATTAGTTTGGGATTTCTGTATCTGATTACGTGTAATAATGTCTTATCTCTGAATAAAGGCCGATTTTGTGGCGATACGAACGGTTTTGGACGTCAAAACGAGTGTTTGAAGCGTCGATGGGGCCTCTTTTAGCGTCGAGCGTCCGTATGTGGCGTCAGCTCAGGACCGTGAGGCAGCTAGTTTATTGTATTTCGCGCTTTTCTCATATTTTTACTTTTCTGTTATTCCCGTTTTATCGATTAAAAACTTCTGTGTGGCTTCAGAGTGATTTTTTTCGTTGCTGCGGTACCGGATTGATGCTGTGAAGTGACGACATCAAACCATTTATTTTTTGGTCCTATTTTAAAATAAAATATATGTATTAATTTATAATACCTCATGGCTGTATTTTGTTTAAGAGACTCGGAAGCTCTGAATAAATAGTAAATATTGCTTTGTTTTTTTTAGTGACCCTCACAAACTGCTTCTGTTGTATATTGTGTATCATTTTCAAATATAAATTATATTATAAAAAATAAAAAATAGTCACTGTATATATTTTTTTAATGAATCATTTTTGTTAATTTAAATATTTTTTATAGTCAGTGACAGTTTTATTAATTTTAATTAAATTGATTTCATCTTCTTTGGTCTGTCATCTGGGGAAGCATATTATTAATATGAATTAATATTCATATTCTTGTTGTTTACAAACAAGTACTATGGTAACGGTACTATAAAGTCACTTTACGACAGGAAACTGTGGGTAATATTAGTCTCATCTGCCACTCTCATCAAAACAAAAATTCTCGAAAATTACATAGACTTTGAAAACAAATAAGTTACCGTGGGTTTGCAATTTACATCATATCTGTGTAAATTATGGTTACTATAGTAAATTTTTGGTAAGATAAGTAGAACCAGTATCTTCATTATTCTGTAAATTCCCAAAACGTAACATGTATTTTTTCCTTTTGTCTTCAGGCTTCCTTGGGAAGTACAAGCCCATGTAAATTTCTCTCTAAATATATTTGATAATGGCCAAATGTTTATTGACCACAACCTACGTGCATAGCTACATCCGGCCTATATAATTATATTTTATGTGTGTGTGGGTGCATATATTTATATATACTTAAAAAATATATAAACGGTTTCTTTGTGTATAAATGGAAATACGCGATTGTTTGGTTGTGGTTGTGTGTGTGTGTCTATATATATATATTATTTAAATCATATAGAGTTGTATTTATACAAATATCTATTGATGCTGAGGAACATTTTCTTATATATTTTCGACCCTATATCATATAATCTATATATACACAACAGGGTGCTGACTCAGAGCTTTTAGGACCCCTTCCGTGATTTCCTTCTTATTCTTTGCATTTTTGTCACACTTAAAGATTGCAATCAGTCCTAAACCAAAATAATTGAGTCGCCTACTAATCTACTTATCTTTGCAACAAGGATAATGCAGTAAAGACAAATGCAGTTTTTAAATTCATTTCATTTAAGGTGCGAAAAAAAAGACGCCTTGTCTAAACCTCCTGGCCCTACGTGAAAAATTTATTGCCCCTCCTGTTAAATCATGAAAGAACTGTGATTAACCACATTATTTTAGAAAGCTGAGTTAAATTTCTCTAGCCACACGCAGGCCTGATTACTGTCAGATCTGTTGAATCAAGAAATCACTTAAATTAAACCTGTCTGACAAAGTGAAGCATGCAACACATCATGCCGTGATCTAAAGAAACTCAAGAACAGATGAAAATCAAAACAGTTAACATGTATCAGTCTGTAAAGGATTATAAAACCATTTCTAAGGCTTTGGGAATCCAGCGAACCACAGTGAGAGCCATTATCCACAAATTGAGAAAGCTTGGAACAGTGGTGAACCTTCCCAGGAGTGGCCGGCCTACCAAAATTACTCCAAGAGCACAACGACGACTCATCCAGGAGTTCATAAAAGAACCCAGAACAGCATCTAAAGAACTGCAGGCCTCACTTGTGTTCAGTGTTCATGATTCAACAATAAGACTCTTTCTGGGCAAAAACGGCATCCATGGGAGGGCTCCAAGGCAAAGCCACTGCTGACCAAAAATAACACACAGGCTCAGCTCTCATTTGCCAAAAAATATCTTGATTATCCCCAAGACTTTTGGGCAAATATTCTGTGGACTGATGCGACAAAAGTTTAACTTTTTGGAAGGTGTGTGTCCCGTTACATCTGGCGTAAAACCAACGCAGCATTTCATAAAAAGAACATCATACCAACAGCCAATCATGGTGGTGGTAGTGTGATGGTCTGGGGTTGCTTTGCAGCTTCAGGACCTGGACGAATTGCCTTAATTGATGGAACCATGAATTCTGCACTCTATCAGAAAATCCTGAAGGAGAATGTCCGGCCGTCAGTTTGTGACCTCAAGCTCAAGCGCACTTGGGTTATGTAGCAGGACAATGATCCCAAACACACCAGCAATTTCACCTCTGAATGGCTCAAGAAAAACTAAATTAAGGTTTTGGAGTGGCCAAATCAAAGTCCGGACTTAAATCTGATTGAGATGCTGTTGCATGACCTTAACAGTCCATTCATGCTCGAAAACCCTGCCATGTGGCTGAATTAAAACAATTCTGCAAAGAGTGGGCCAAAGTTCCTCCACAGTGATGTGAAAGACTCATTGTCAGTTATCTCAAACGCTTGATTGCAGTTGTTGCTGCAAAGGGTGGCACAACCAGTTATTAGATTTAGGGGGCAATTACTTTTTCACGTAGGGCCAGGCAGGTTTGGACAGCTTTTTTCCCTTAATAAAAGAAATCATCATTTAAAAACTGCATTTTGTATTTACTTGCATTATCTTTGTGCAATATAAAAATTAGTTTGATGATCTGAATATTTTAATTGTGACAAATAAATATCAAACAATTAAAACAACAGGAAGCGGCAAACACTTTTCACACCACGGTTATATATTTTATACTACTAAACACAGATCAAATATATAAATCAGATCAATATATGTTTTTATCTAATACAACTTAGTAATATCTTATATGATATGTAGTGTGTGTGTTGTGTATATGCATATAATTATCCATAATTATATACAGATTACATAGTTTTTTTATTTGATTTGATCTCTTTATTGCTCTTTGTCATCGAAGATCAGATTTTACGCCGACAGCATAAATGCTGGTGCATGATTTCGATTATGCGTACGTTGGAGGTAAGAGGAGATGAGGAGGGCGGGTCAAGCGGAGCTTCGGAAATCGCGATCTTGAGAATGTTGTCTTCATTTTTATTTGTTATATTGCTGGCTTGATACATTGACCAGGGTTGACATTGTCAAAAACAACTTGTGTATATTATCTACTGTATTAATATCAGTTAATATGATCCAGCCTGATGTAATCACAACAGAGATTCTTCATCTGTTATTTTTGTCTGCATTGTTTGCAGTGATAGTGTTGAATTACAGTTCTGTGTCACGGAGGGGAGCCTGCGTTGGAATAGCTGCTGGCATATAAATATGAGCTGCAGACAGCCTGTCGGAGGCTCGGAGTGTGCGGACAGCTCGTCTTAAGCTGACGCGTATGAGCGCCCGACTACTTAATAATAAGTCACTAGATAGAGTATTTGTAATGAGTCTTAAGATTTGTTTTTGAAAAAATCCTTTTTGCTCTCCAAGTCTTCATTTATTTGATCAAAAAACAGTAATATTGTAAATTATTATTTCTTATTTAAAATAACTGTTTTCTAATGGAATACGTGACCCTGGACCACAAAACCAAAAGTCTTAAGTGTCAATTTTTCAAAATTGAGGTTTATACATTTCTGAAATCTGAATAAATAAGCTTTCCGTTGATGTATGGTTTGTTAGGACAATGTTTGGCCGAGATACTACTATTTGAAAATCTGGAATCTGAGAAAAAAAAATCTAAATATGCCTTACGGTCCCGCACGCATTTGAATCTGCGGATTAATTGCAAAAATTACCAGAACCATGGTGGGTTTGAGTCTCAGGTCCGGCAGGGATTGTAGTTGGGGGGAGTGAATGTACAGCGCTCTCTTCCACCTTTAATACCATGACTGAGGTGCCCTTGAGAAAGGCACCGAACCCCCGACTGCTCCCCAGGCGCCGCAGCATAACAGCATAATGGGCTGCCCACTGCTCCGGGTGTGTGTTCACGTTTGTGTGTGTTCACTGCTGTGTGTGTGCACTTTGGATGAGTAAATGCAGAGCACTAATTCCGAGTATTGGTCACCATACTTGGCCCCATGTCACTTCATGTCACTTTATGCACTGAAGTGATTTAACCGAACTGAATCCTCTTTTGCATCTCGTTGCGTTTGAACAGACACATAAAATTATGACAAAATACCCGTCTTGACAATGATTCTGGTAAACGCAGTCGGTTATGTCTTAAAGGGGTCATATGATTTTTTTAAGATCATTATTTTGTGTATTTGGTGTAACAGAATATGTTGACATGCTTTAATTTTCAAAAAACACATTATTTTTCAAATCTGTACATTATTGTAGGTCATATATGCCCCCGCCTCTCTCAAACGCTTAGTTTTCTACAAAATCCCTCCTTCCGACAAGCGCTGTGCTCTGATTGGCCGGCTATCCAGTGCATTGTGATTGGCCGTATACCGCAAGCACTCGTCGGAAATGTAATGCCCTTACCATAATCGCGAGCTTCATCTTAAAATAAATGTAAAGACAGGACCCGAAAGGGGAACAGAGTCGCGTGACAGACACAGTGATGAAGCTGGTATGTGTTTGCAGTACACAAGCCACGGTTAAGACAGCTGACTCCACTGTGATGTGACCCGCTCTCTCTCTCTCCTCTCTCTCTCTCTCTCTCTCTCTCACGCCACACACACGATGTCAAACTCTGCTTTTTGACCAGTCCACTAGCGAACCGTAAAACTACTAACAAACAGTCGCTGATTCAGAATGCCAGATTGTCATAGCAAAGTCGGAATTACCTCCTCTCCTAAGTTCACGAAACGGTCGTCCATAAATGCATTGCTGTTCTGTTGTAAGTATCTTAAAGATTCCTAAATGCATCTACTTCCGGAAGCCAAATAAAGTGCCTTTGCTTTCTCCTAGAAACACACAGCGTCTCCCTGACATGCTGCTTCAACACTAACTGCGGTTACTGAAACCACGCCTTCTTTCTTTGCGTGCACATTTGGCGGCGTTATGCAAATCTTCTCACATAGTGATGTAGGTATGTGGGGGTGTGTTAGAATGAGTCGTTTTAGGGGGGTGTGGCAGAGTCAACTTTGATAAAGAATATCTCTTTGGTTTTGAGACTTTAGTCTTTGCAACTTCAGGGATCTTATCTATGCACAATCAGCTTGTAACACTCCAAAGAGAAAGGAAAACTTGAAATCGCATCATATGACCCCTTTAAGTCAACGAAAACAGCGTGGAAAAAAATCAGATGTGCATTATTATATAGGATCCATGCATCAGGTCTTAAAGGTACAGCAGCCGAATCAATACCTCTGCTGGGTCTTTAACAACCCAAACACAGCTTTGACAAAGATCAATCTATATTTAATTTATACAGTGAACACTATGCAGTGTTGTTTTACACTTAATTATTACATTTCTGTACCTGAATACTACTGATCTTATTTTAATTGTTACTTTGGTCTCTTGTATTTATATATGCTTGTAATTGGTGTATTTGCCCTATATTTTTATTGGCTGTTACCTTGTCTTTGATCTTTCTTAGTTAGGTTAGTAGATTTTGCTATGGTATAGAAGGAGTACTTGGCTTCAAGTAATAAATGGAAAGCAAAGTTATATTGATTTTTTTTGTTGTTGATCTTATAATGATCCGATCCGTGACTCAAAAACCGTGATATGATCCGAACCGTGAGTTTTGTGATGTGTTGAACCACTACTGTTCATTGACGTTGTTGCATGTCCTCTTTTCTCGCAACAGGAGGAAATCGCTAAAGATCTGCTCTCTGGAGACGATGAAGAAACACAATCTTCTGCCGATGACCTCACACCGTCTGTGACGTCACACGAAACCAATGATTTCTTCCCCAGAACTCTTCGCTGTAAGCACATAGACATTGTTTGTGTACATTTGACATCGCTTATGAAAGTGCAGGTTATGCTCCAGTTTCCATTAGAGTATCTGATTTTCTGTAGCGCTCAATTTTGTTGTTTGTTTTCCAGCGAATGTGGTTTACGATGGAGACAAAGAATCTGAGGGCGAGGATGATGGTTTGAGTCCTGAAGACTCGCGCAAGGTGAGGAAAATCACTTTTTCTATAGACTTTGTCATTGTACTCTACAGTAAGAAATATTAAATGATTTACCGTCATATTCAAAGTTTGAGTTCAAATGGCGTTGTTTCCTATCATTTATGTGTGTCGGACAAAGTTGTAAACCTGCTGAAGATCCGTGTATATTTTATTAATTTGTGTTTTCACAGGAAATCATGGTGGGATCTGAATATCAGGCAGAAATTCCTGCTCTTACCTGTTATAATGACCAGGAAAAATGTGAGTCTTTCATATTTAAATGGAGTAAGTGCAGATTTGAGTCGATATTTACATAAATTAGGTGTCACCTGTGTTAAATACAACATGAAATGCCTTTGACATTGTATAAATGTATTTCTTCGTGAAACAGAATATTCTGTGCAAAATAATGTAGGCTTGGGTTTATTCATTGGGATTTGATTGGTTGGGTTAGGGTTAGGGTTATCGGCACAGCTTTAATTCAATGTGTTTGGAGATGTATTAGACTGTGATAGAAATGTTCCTGTTATGTGTTTTTCAGTGTACACCGAGGAAGATCAGCTGCTTTGGCAGCCGGACATGTTGCCCGAGTCAAAAGTCAAAAGCTTCTTGCAGGATGCTGTGGACGGAAAGATGGATGGAGATGGCAAATGTTCTCTGGTTAAAGACAACGAGCAGGTGAAGATCATAGATCAGTAGTTTTACACAAACCAAACACATTCGTTACACTTGAGGGGCTGTTAATTATGTCCACTAAATAGATTTGAACACTTCGGCACTCATAGCGCTGTTATCAGTAACACTTAACCCTGTAAAGCCTGACAACAATGGTCAGATTTTTTAAAAAGGGGACATAACACAGTTTCTGCCAATAAAATGTCATGTTACTCTTGAGTACTTGTAGAGTAGCATTGCATCCTTCATATCTCCGAAGGGTCTATAGTTTCATCAGATTTCTAAAAGACACATACAGCTTTCTGTTACGAGCAAGCAAAGCTTTTGCATAGCGATCGTCTGCAAGCTGTGACATCGATATAAATAAAACGGGAACAAAAACTTTATTGACTTCAATTTTATTTAATTTGTTTATAAAACATTCATCACTGAAATGCCGGGAACAAACAAACACACTTGCACAACTCCGGAGAAACAAACTGCTTCCACTGTTCACGTAACGCTGGGTTCTGTGGGAAGCTGAACGAGGTTATCTTTCCCTCACAACCAAAAACACACTTCTTTGGTGACATTGTTGATTTCGTGGTCTAAAAACAAAATGTCAAATCCTTCTCGAGCAAGTCCTGGTGACAGCGCTGCTGATGGTTCCAGAAGCTCACCAGGGCGCGGTATTTGGTCAAAAATACAGTACAAACAGTAATATTGTGAAATTATTAAAACTTATAGTAACTGTGTTTCTAGGCATAATATGTTTTAAAATGTAATTTATTACTGTGATCAAAGCTGAATTTCAAGCATCAGTAACTCCGTCATATTTTTTCGGTGGAACCCATAATATATTTAGTCGGTAGTATGTAGATGATGCCTTGTATGTAATGATATATATTTTTTATAAATGATTTTAGTCAAAAAGGACAAATTAAAAAAAATGATCAAAGTGCCAGATAAGACATTTATAAAGTTCAAAAGATCTATTCAAAGAAAGGCTGAACGTCTATTCATCAATGAATCCTGAAACATTGAATTTATATGGTTTTCACAAAAAATATGAGCAGAAAAAAAGAAAAAATTACTGTGATAATAAGAACCTTATAAAATAAATTATTATTTATTCTTATTAAAAACTGTTTGTTTTTCAGGCGTTATATGAGCTTTTGAAGTGTAACTACAACGTCCAGGAAGCTCTTAAACGGTATCGCAGCAAAGACAAATCCTCAAAGGGTGAGTGGAAATATTGCCGTTGTTTTGTTACAGCAGAGTTGTTGAATTAAGTGTTGAAAAATAAACTAATATAAATGTAATTATTTAGACGAGATGCTCCCGTGGTCTGAAGAAGAATGCCGAAATTTTGAACATGCTCTTCTGTTGTACGAGAAGAACTTCCACCTCGTTCAGAAACACAAAGTAAGACGGTGTCTTTTCTCCTGCATTTTTGAACGGTTGATTTAGATATTTAAATGCAGTTTTGAGTCAGTATTTACATAAATCAGATGTCACTCATGTAGGGATGCACGATATATCGGCCACCATATCGATATCGACCGATAAATGCTCATTTTTTCTGTTATCTGTATCGGCCTGATAAGAAAACTTGGCCGATATCTTAAAGCCGATAAATAATGCATTATTTCCTTCAGATGCGCGCTGTTCGCTTGCAGCCTTTTGTGCAATTGTACATTGTAATATTGTGTTTATTTGATGTATATCTGATTTATCTCATATAGAATGTGTTTGGTTAAGTTAAAAGAGCGCTTCAGTTTACCGGTGATCGTCTTTAGCTCAACGCACGCAGCTCAAACAGCAATGCACAACATTAATAACTATAACTGTCTGTCATATACAAAACATTATAAAGAGAACACTATCGTAATAAAAAGTTGTGAATTCTTTGGGTTTATTTGCCATGTTTCAGCACGTTGTTATGGGAAGAGCGCATCCACAAAAGGATCACACATTCTGACTATAGCACACCATAACTGCATCATTTTGTACATATATAAGTTGTAATATTATGTTTGTTGTATTAATATTAATCTCAGGATGCATTGCCTTGAGTTAAATAAGCTGCCAGCAAAAAGCTTCAGTTTACCGTATTCATTCAGCTCTTCAGCTCTTCAGCTTCAGCACGAGCAGCTCAAATGGCTGCTATTTAAAAAACAGTGGTATTAATTTGTTACTTATTCAAAATCATTGATACATTATTAATAACAACAACCACTTGTATTTTCTCTTATTATTTTCATCAACAATCTGGTTTAGTAATTAAAATCATTTAATTAATGTCCGTGCAGAGGCTATTCCGTTTTATTGATCTGTGGCGCATTAATTTTGATTCTACACATGTAATGATGTCCAGTGACTTTTTTGCATTATTTATGCATTATTTTATAATGCATTTTATAATGACTTTTTTATGACTAAATTTGGTAAAGGGAAAGTAAAAATATTTTTAAAACGTAACCGTTCAAACTAGGCTGCTTATGTTGAAGAGTTTGGGATGTGGCTTTTAATGATGAGAACTTTTTTGTAATCGGGCTCTCAAAAAGTAATAACAATTTGGTATAGATTTATCGGCCAATATCGGTATAGGCTTTAAAATATTAAAAGAAAATCGGTATCGTATCGGCCAAATTTTCATACGGTGCAATCCCACACGCATTGTTAAATACAACATGAGAATTCCATTAACATATTGGTATACCAGCTGTCTAAGTGAAAACGTTATGATTTATAATTATGATGAAGGTTCTGTGGAAACTGCTGTAGGGTGGAGTCTTTATTGTTTCCAGTGGGATTGATCGGTTAAAAAAAATGCAGTGTTAAATTTTGACGGCCAATCTTGGCATAGTCTTTGACTAAAATGGCATTTAGTTTAGTCAATTTTCGTCTCTGAATAGTTTTAGTCGACTCATCTTGCAGTAAGGCTAACATCTAATGGGTTAGTGTGTAATGCATTATTAAGGATTTTTCAAAAAAAAATTTGCCAAACTTCATTATATAGGTTTTATCCCGCAAGAATCTACACATATTTAACTGCTGTGACCACCACACAACTTGCCTTTATAGGAAATGAAATAAAACCACTTCTATAAAGAAAAAACAAGAACATGATCCTCCTTTTCAATTAAATACCATGGTTATAGTCATTCTTTTAACAACTTGCCTCATTCTTTCAAGCGATATATTATTATTATATAAATACATTAGTCCAATCCTTAATAGGGTTACTAAGCATTCAGTAAAAATCGGTCCCTGCCCTAACTTTTCGTCTCTTTTTATTCCTTGACGAAAATGTCAATAGATTTTTCGTCATAGTTTTTGTCCTTCACAACGAGTTATTTCATTATGAGTCTCGTTTTCGTCTGTGGAAAAAAGCGTTGGGCGAAAATAACACGAAAAAATTGAAATTAAATGATTTTCCACAGTGTTCACGGCCTTTAGGCAAGCAGAGACATTGTTTTGCATCCTTTTGCACCAATAATCCGGATTTTGATTGAGTTTGCCTGGAACGGTTCTTACCTTTCAAGGTCACACACGAACGGTGGCAGGAAATGTGTGCGGTTTTAATACATTGGAAGAAGTTCCGAGCGATTGACTTTTCGTCCAGCAAAACGATTCGGGAAGAAGTAAGGTCAGCAGTTATCATGGCGGTACTGAGTTTCGAAGCCTTCTGTGGAGTGGATGATAAAATGTTCAGTTGCGAAACTAGGGCTGCTCGTTTATGACAAAAATCATAATCACGATTAGTTTGGTCAATATTGTAATCACGATTATTAGTGGGCCATATGACCAAAATACTAGTTATAATTTATAATATTAGTTAAAAAAACAACAACAAAAAAGGTCCTCAAAATTATTGAAAATAATAAACTGTCAGTAATAAAAAAGCAAAGGAATACAATAGAATAAAAAATATACAAATGAAACAAACTGTGCTTGAAGTTTTTTTTTATGCAGTCTATAAGGATTCAGTTACCAGGCCTACTAGAGAAATTAAACTTGATGTAAAATAAAAACAGCATAGTCTTCACTGTAAGAATTAAACTTCCTTTGTTTCTTATTAAAGCTACAAAAGTCCTTCAGTCAAGAGCAGTGAGTGATTTTGAATGCGTCTTTTGTTGTTTGATTAATATTAAGCACACAGTCACAGCAGGAAAATAGCCCGCTGTCACTTTAAGAACTGCACGGATCCAATTTACCTTTACCCGCGTATTTTCATTCTCAACTCTTTACATTAATTTATTACATAACCGACGAAGGTTTACGTGAATAATAGAATCCAACATAAACTGAACTTTCGAATTAATGGCCTACAGCCATAGTGTTGAACCTGTACAAAGCGGATAGGCGTTTTATACGAGAGTTCTGTCCAGTTCTCTGGAGATTTGGAATGATGAGTTGCTCTTCCTCATGGGCTCTGCAGGGATCTGATGGACCGTGGGGATGCAGGCGAGGGTTTGGTGGATGGATCTGCTTCTGTGTGCTCCAGCGGCATGCAGGATAGAGCCTACAACTGAACAACAAGCTCAAACCTGTCAACTCCATCACAGACAGGATCTCTTCCGGTACATACTACACATTTTTAGACATGCTTTTACATCATGTCTGTTTTAATGCTTGAACAACAGCGTTCTATAATGTTTAAAGCAAATTAAGCCATTGGTTCGTCATTTTTAGTGGTAAGAAGTGGTAATAGACACCTAAACTGTAGTGAAGCACTGTAAAAGCTGCCTGTAGTGGCTTAGTGTTTTGTTACATAGTTAAACTACAACCAGCACATAAAATGTCAGGTGCAATAAATAAAATACAAAAAGTATGAAACTAGATAATATCAGCGTTGGGCTGAGCCAGTACGTTTCGACATTTGTGATGTCAGGGCTGGGCAAATTGTTTTTTTTGTTTGTTTTTTTTTCACCCTTCCATTTATTGGTTAGATGAATATTGGGGCGAAAAAAAAAAAAAAATCTATATATATATATATGTGAAGGACCTAGGCAGGGCTTCAGATTGCGACTAAAATGGTCGCATTTGCGACCAAAAATATTAAATTGCAGGTGATATTTTTGCTGAGATCGCCACTGACGACTATAAATTTACATGTGATGACTTAAAAATGTGCATGTAATGCATTTTTTCCTGATCGTTTTGCGATTAATCTTTGTTATGCGTGACGTAATAAACCGAGACGATACGGCACGTTTTAGTGGAAAAAAGACTTTAGAAACAGTCTAATCTCTGCCGAACGCAGCGTTTGGACTGCACTCTTTGCTGAAAGCAGCTTCCAGCTGTGCAGCTACGAGAGAGCGAGAGTGACGGGAGCTGTGTTGAAAGTACAGTGCAGAAAAGCAGTGTCTAGTCGTGCACAACTTGACAAACTTCAACAGGTATGCGTCAGCTGTGTGGATATAACAATTCTCGTTTATAATCGAGACTAAAATATGGCGTCTTGTTATCAGGATCTTAGTCGATATGCGATTTGTAATGCGTGGAGCTTAATAGTGGGAGCGCCGCTTGCGTCAAATAAATAAATAATAATAATGTCACTAAACAGAATTCCCGTACATTGTAAACCATACCTGGGCAATAAAGGCATTCTGATTCTGTATCACAAGAAGCTTTTGTGCTCTGTAAGTAGCGGTGTGTGCGGATAATATCGTAAGTTGTTGGTAAACGATGTGGCTTTGACATTATCGAGTATTTCTGTTACAAAAAAACCATTCAAACATCCCTACAGAGCAAAGATACATTACGTGACGTTAGGACTAGGCGTTGATGTAGAGGGCGTCTTTCATGCTGATTCAGTGCTATTACAAATGAATTTAGAATGTCACAAATTCAAGAAATGGATGGCAGAAAAAAGTTATTGTTATACCACTTCATATAGTTATCAATGTCACCGAAGAGTGCCGGTTTTTCTCCAAAAAAAATAACCATGATTACAAATGTGAATTGCATTCAAATAAACAATAAGTTCATTACAGAGAACTTCGTTTTAGGACACTATTGCGTTTTTGCTATATTTAGCCAAGAAAAATCATCCGACACATCCCAGCGCTGTTTTTGCGTCTCTGAGCAACATGACAGCTTTTCATTCCTGAATGAATCAATGGTTTAAATGGTTCGGTTCAATCGCAATGACTCACTTAAAAGTGACTTGCTGCCACCTGCTGGCGGGTTTAATTTCAAATTTCGGCTTTTTCTTCTTTTTTTTTTATAGACTTTTTTTCATGTTTTAAATCATTTCAAACATCAGTATTCAACGTTTTATGTTAAATAGATCAAAACATTATTTATGCATTTGTAATTGCAGGTTAAATGCATTCATTTTCTGCACTAAACAGTAGTGTGTAAATGCATCTAAATGCCATTTCAGATGCAGCTTCTGTGTTGATTTATTTTGCTTGGTAACAGCCCAAATGTCTTCTTATTCTAATTCCCTGATTAAATGTAAGAATTTCACTCAAAAGATAATGGACACTTCTAGAAAAAAATGGCTTTACAAAGGTAAAAATACCCATAAAGGGTAAAAATCATTTAAAACTTGCTGGAAAAGATTAACTTCTGTCACTGCTGTGAACTGACCACACAGAAAATGAAGAATATCAAAAACTTTAGGAGTCAGCTGTCTTCGGCAGTCCTTAAGGTACCAGCACCATAACACACTCAGCAAAATATCGTCTAATTTAGCGTCATCGATAAAAATTCCAGAAAATATAGAGATTTTTTTTTTTGTCATTATCGCACACCCCTTACTAGTAGGTATTTATTAAGATTACAGTCTTCCTGAAAGACCTCATGTAATCGCTCATTCAGTGTTTCAAACTATGACACTTAATACACTGGATGTGTGACGTATGACAACATTTATAGGATCCATTGAGGAGCCGCCCAAACTACACTCAGTGACCAAGTGATGCTGATATAGTTATGGTCTGTGATATCAGCACAGGTTCTGTGTAATAAACAATTCTTTGTGACTGAATATAGTTCAAGATGGAAAAGACTTCAGTTGCCACTTTAAGTGAACCTTAGTTCCCAAGACATCTAAAGTACAAGATGGATTAAAATGCTGATAAAATCAAGAAAAGATTAGACATAAACACATGACAGTATGACTGAAATGTTAAGGTGTTTAAAAAAATAATAATATAGCTGCAAGCACTTAAAGCATTTAAGCAAATATGAAAAAAGACAGTACGTGTTATTTAGCAAGCCTGTAACCACCTAAATCAATGATTTAAAGGCATTTTTGGCAAATCCAGGTAATTTACCATACAAATATGTTGATTTTTAAGCTTTATGACTGTTATAGCGCCACCTATGGTCGATATTTAATGAACAATTTGATTGACAGCAATAGTTCTTGAGGCAAAGTTGCTCAGTATGAGGAGATTTCATATGATATGAAGATCTTGTGTTTTTGTGAATATATGAACATGTTCTACAATTTGAGGTCATTTTCTATAGCAGTGGTTCTCAACCTTTTTTTCCACTAGGCCGCACTATGGTCCAAGTGCAAGTCTCACGGGCCGCACGCATATCATTTACATATGTCACCAATACAAACAACCCGATTTATAATGGCCTATTATAGCCTAAATATTATATCATCTAATCGATTACATTCATTGAAATAAAAAAATAATTCTACTCCCCATTAATAAAACACCTGATGCTGTCGGGAGCTGACAATGTGTGAACTTCGGCTCGAAAGGAGTAACAGCACAATGAGGTTGCGATTGTAAGTTGGAAGCTTGACTTGACGCGCGACATTGCAGAAAATGTGCATTCACAAATGTAGCCTATGTTGATCCAAATATGGAAAGCACTTTCGAATTTAATAATCTGAGGTTCTCTTCAGAGATGTTTTGCCACTTTTCTGCAATTAAGGATGATTGCTGCATATGGGTGTTTCCTTTTGCCTGAACTAAAGCCCTGCATCGCAGCACGGGCACGATGGGCCCCAGCTTTTTACGGCCCCTAGGGCGGCTTCGGGACAATTTCACGTAATAGTTCAGAAGCGGGGCCGGGGACAGGCTTGTTCAGGCTTCTCTTATTTTTATATTTAGAATAAATCAAATTAGTGATGATTTTTTTTTGGCTGCGCTGGTAGAAAACACACGAGACCGTGCTGCCGTGACTCAGCAGTGAGCGTTGCCCGTCAGCGCAGCTGAACAGTTCTGCGTTCAAATTGCACGCCAATAGGCCAATGAGGCACGGCAAAAGTATATCCATGAATGGGTCAGGGGAATAGTATGAGAGTATACTTATAAACTAGTGTTTAGGTGTGTCGCAAGGCTCAAGAGGAAAGTAGTGAAGATACTGGATTGCAATCTAAAAGGCGGAGCTTTCGCCTAAAGGCGTGCTGAATATATTTGTGCTCTATCTCTAGTCTCTTCACTATACAACGTGAAGTGACATGTGGCCAAGTATGGTGACCCTTACTCGGAATTAGTGCTCTGCATTTAACCATCCAATTGCACACACACAGCAGTGAACACACACGCACCGTGAACACACACCCGGAGCAGTGGGCAGCCATTTATGCTGCGGCGCCCGGGGCGCAGTTGGGGTTTGATCCCTGCCGGTACGAGACTCGAACCCACAACCAAAATTAGGCCACGACTTCCCCAGAAGTGCATCTTTACGGATTATGATTATAATGAAAAGATGTTTTTGTTCTGATTTGTTTTATTTCGTTAAGCAGTAATTTAAAGCTTTCTATAGATATATTTATCATGTCTGTGTGGCATGTATTCACTGAGTTTCGGTTCATTTTTGTAAGCGCTCCTGATGAAGACCAAGACGGCCAGAACAGAAGAAAGAAAGCCGTTAAAAAAAATATTTAACGACCAAAAAAATGCTCCAAACATTTTTCTAAATTAACTTAAAAAACGAAATGAAATATAATCACTTCGCCATTACATACAAAACTGAACTATTTTAATATAGCTGAAACTGAAAACCAGTGTATACGCTGTTTGGGATAAAAAGATGGGTCGGGTCGGGACTCAGGCTGGGTAAGTCGATTAAGACTGCGCGACACGGGCCGGGTTAGGGCCTTTATTTGAGGCCCGTGCAGGGCTCTAGCCTGAACATCTTCAAGTGAGTGGCGGGGCAAACCGAAAGTCCAGCACTCTCCTTCACTGCTGATGCTGTGACTACTCTTGTTTGTATGTGTTCCTTTGCTGGCATTTTCTACATTTCGTTTTTCTCCCTTAATAACAGATTTGTCCATTCTGATGCTCAATTTTAATGAACTAATGGCTGCTGATGACTATTTGAATTGAATTCTGCCAAAGTGCGCGCTTGTAAGTGTCTGTTAAATGCGTAACGTTAATTAGGCCTACGTGAGTAGGCTACAGGTCTACTCGTGTCTGAAAATAATATATGAAAAACAAAAATATTTTACATAACAAAAACATTATAGATTATATTTGTTTAGTACATTTTTAAATTAATGTGTTCAGCATGGTGGGCCGCATTTGAAGTCGTGACGGGCAGCGGGTTTAGAACCACTTCGATAGAATTATTTATTTTTTCGCCTTTTTAACTGTATAGCGCCACCTATGGTACGACCTCCATGACACCTTTGCTGCGTGTTTAAGTCATCGACACGTTTTTTCACAACTTTCGTAAGTCGGTTGTTTTCGTTTATGTTTTATAGGCTTTTGGGTATATTTGGTCATGCCCCCTTTTTTAAAAGAGCCCGTTATTTATTATTTGATTGACAGCAATGTTTCTTTAGGCAAAGTTGTTCGTTATGAGGAGATCTATCAAATGATATCCATATTGTGTAGATATGTGAAACAACACGTGATTACAGAGCCAAAAAAAACTTGTTAGCGCCAACTAGTGGCCGATTTCTTTCAAAATTCTTACAGACCTTTAAGGCCAAGAGTTGAACATGCCCACCGAGTTTCGTTCCAATCGACCTCCGTTAACCTTGTCTAATAGGTCCTTAAACTTGTTTGGCCAATGGCGGCCATGTTTTTTGAGATACGCGAATGTCCTCATAGACACTTGTGCCACTTTAGACAAAGACACTGCATACTAATTTTCAAGTCGATCGGACCAACGGTTGCGAAGTTATAGTTGTTTTTGCTTATAGCGCCACCAAGTGGCAGAGCTGCGCAGTTTTTTTTATTTGACCAAAGATTGAGCTCATACACGTGTACCGAATTTGGTGACGATATTCTGTTCAAGAGTTATAGCTACAACTAGCTATTGGCTAACATTAGCATAGAAAGTTTTTTGCGTACTGTTGCGGCGCGAAAATCTAAATTTCTACTTTTTTTTGATAATTATTGATATTAACTGTCCAGAGAATATTTCTGCAGTGTTTTGATTCCGATCGGACAAAAAACCTAGGACTAGTTCGCAAAAAAAGGTTTCGGACAGAACTCAATTTGTGCGGAAAACCATGCCTCGTTAAGAGTGGGCAATACGATAACCGCAATTTATTTTTTTTTTTTATCGCAATACCGCGCTATTGACGAGCAAACCGCAGAGGAATGCAAGAACCGCAGCAACCACGATTTTTCCGTGTTTTATTTTTTCGTAAGGTTATGCCCTTGTTTTACACTTCATGCATGTGGACTGAATATTAAACAAGTTAGTAATGATAACATAATGTGTACCATGATGATTTGTACAGAGGCTTCATAGATTTGCACTTAACAAGCCTGTAAACAGACAGTGAATGAGAGAGAGATTGTGCGATTACTTGCGTCTGTCCTCCACGCCGAGTCATATATATTTGTGAAAATAGGTTGTCATGTTCAAGGAAAGTGAAAGTCTTAGCATCGACACATAGCTGGTCAGCTGAGCCTTCTAAAGTGGCGCTCAAAGTTAAAATGATTTCAACAGCATGTTTCATTACGTCTCTTTTGAATGACATGATATCAGGTTTTTGAACGTGTAGTGAGTTCAGGGGTGGCGATCGTCGGTCCTGGAGAGCCGCAGCCCTGGAGAGTTCAGCTCCAACCCTAATCAAACAAACCTGAACAAGCTAATCAAGGTCTAAGGGTTACTAGAAAGCACAGGCAGGTGAGTTTGTATCAAGGTTGGAGCTAAACTCTGCAGGACTGCGGCTCTCCAGGACCGGAGTTCGCCACTCCTGGTGTAGTTGAATGACAGTCATGTTCCTCCACCTTGTGGCAGAACACTGTAACTGCACTGACTGACAGCCGTCTAGAACGCGCGCCGGTGGAAAATATCAATAGAAAGTCTCTTGGTCAGTCAGAATAGAAAAACCCAAAAGGGGGGGGGAATTTGTTTTTTTTTTTTTTAACCAACTAGGCTAACTGTTATACATATAGGCTAATGATAGTCTAACGATCTTATTGTCAGGTTTATGTTCCGTTAAGTGGACCGTTCTTTTGTCATTCTCTTCCGTTTACTTCACTTCCCGTTTCAACGCTATTTGTTTTCGGTTTCATTGTCTTCTGAATATAACCTTGTTAGTTATATCGTAACACATAAACACACAGATTATATACACGTGTGTGTGTGTGTGTATATATATATGTGTGTGTGTGTTATATATATGTGTATATATGTGTGTGGGTGTGTGTGTGTGTATGATGTGTGTGATGTGTATATATATATTATTTAAAAAACCGCATATATTGAGCATCAACCTTACAGCAAGGGAAAGTACCTTCACTGCGAAACAGCCCTCGTAGAGCCAAAATCTGCCGGACTCCAAACAAGTTCACCGAGCTAGGGGCCAAAAAATGGTCGAAATTTGGCGGTGAGCCTTTGGATCGAGTATGCGAGAAATCTACTACGAACTGACCAGTTCAGTCATAGGCATTACGGTTTGGGCGGCACGATCAAGTTGTACAGGAATGAGAATAATAAAAATTTTTATAAAATCTTACAATTACTTAGGGTTTCGGCCCACTACGTGTTGAACCCCTAAATTATTGCGCCTAATTTTTCTTAGTAGGAGCCAAGATCAGTGATGTAATTTTTTTTTTGTCTGGAGCCTGTACAATATCTGACTAAAGAATGAAAAAAAGGGAATCGGGCTAACATTATGACATTATATTTAAATATAAATTTATTATAAGTTTATTTTAATCAAACTAAAGTTACCTTATAATTTAATTTGTATTGTAAAAATTATAAATATGTATTATTATAAAAATGTATTATATATATTATATATACTATGAATAAATACTATATATACAGTGGGTATGGAAAGTATTCAGACACCCTTAAATTTTTCACTATTTGTTATTTTGCAGCCATTTGCTAAAATCATTTAAGTTATTTTTTTTTCCTCATTAATGTACACACAGCACCCCATATTGACAGAAAAACACAGAATTGTTGACATTTTTGCGAGTATAAAAAAGAAAAACTGAAATATCACATGGTCCTAAGTATTCAGACCATTTGGTCAGTATTTAGTAGAAGCACCCTTTTTTGATCTAATACAGCCATGAGTCTTTTGGGGAAAGATGCAACAAGTTTTTCACACTTTTCACACTTTGGGGATCCTCTGCCATTCCTCCTAGCAGATCCTCTCCAGTTCTGTCAGGTTTGATGGTAAACGTTGGTGGACAGCCATTTTTAGGTGTCTCCAGAGATGCTCAATTGGGTTTAAGTCAGGGCTCTGGCTGGGCCATTCAAGAACAGTCACAGAGTTGTTGTGAAGCCACTCCTTCGTTATAGCTGTGTGCTTAGGGTCATTGTCTTGTTGGAAGGTAAACCTTCGGCCCAGTCGGAGGTCCTGAGCACTCTGGAGAATGTTTCGTCCAGGCTTATCCTGTACTTGGCAGCATTCATCTGTCCCTCGGATTGCAACCAGTCGTCATGTACCGGGCAGTGAAAAAAAAACCCCACAGCATGATGCGGCCACCGCCATGCTTCACTGTTGGGACTGTATTGGACAGGTTTGTTATGAGCAGTGCCTGGTTTTCTCCACACATACCGCTTAGAATTAAGGCCAAAAATTTCTATCTTGGACCAGAGAATCTTATTTCTCACCATCTTGGAGTCCTTCAGGTGTTTTTTAGCAAACTCCCTGCGGGCTTTCCTGTGTCTTGCACTGAGGAGAGGCTTCAATCGGGCCACTCTGCCGTAAAGCTCCGACTGGTGGAGGGCTGCAGTGATGTTGACTTTCTACAACTTTCTCCCATTTCCCGACTGCATCTCTGGAGCTCAGCAACAGTGATCTTTGTGTTCTTCTTTACCTCTCTCAACAAGGCTCTTCCCGATAGCTCAGTTTGGCCGGACGGCAGCTCTAGGAAGGGTTCTGGTCGTCCCAAACGTCGTCCATTTAAGGATTATGGAGGCCACTATGCTCTTAGGAACCTTAAGTGCAGCAAAAAAAAATTTTGAAACCTTGGCCAGATCTGTGCCTTGCCAAAATTCTGTCTCTGAGCTCTTCAGGCAGTTCCTTGACCTCATGATTCTCATTTGCTCTGACATGCACTGTGAGCGGTAAGGTCTTATATAGACAGGTGTGTGGATTTCCTAATAAAGTCCAATCAGTATAATCAAACACAAATGGACTCAAATGAAGGTGCAGAACCATCTCAAGGATGATCAGAAGAAATGGACAGACCCTGAGTTAAATATATGAGTGTCACAACAAAGGGTCTGAATACTTAGGACCATGTGTATTGTCAGTTTTCTTTTTTAATAAAATCTGCCAAAAAATGTCAAACAATGCTGGTTTTCTGTCAAGATGGGGTGCGGTGTGTACATTAATGAAGAAAAAAAAAATAACTTAAATGATTTTAGCAAATGGGTGCAATATAACAAAGAGTGAGAAATTTAAGGGGGTCGGAATACTTTCCGTACCCACTGTAATTTTCTTCCTCAATATTTTTTATATTTAACCAAAAAGAAATGTTGCTAAAATGTTTCTAATTCCTTTGATTTAATATTGTAAAAAAAAAAAAGTTTCCAAATCAGTCAACATTACTTGGGGGAGTAGTGTTTTTTTTTTTTTTTTTTTTTTTTTTTTTTTGGTACGAATTATTTTTGAGCAAGGATGCATTAAACTGATCAAAAGTGACAGTAGATACATTTAATACAAAAGTTTTTTTGTTTCAAATAAATGCTGTACTTGTGAACTTTCTATTCACATAGACAACAGTTATTTAAATTGCAATAATATTTCAAATTAGTTCCTGTATTTTTGATCCAATAAGTGCATCCTTGGTGAGCAGATGAGTCTAACCTTTTCCTCTTCCTCCAGCGCTGACGAGCACGGTGGCGTCGGTGTGTAACCCTGCAGACGTCAGCTGTCTGGACTCCTACAACTTCTCCTCGTTGGACGGGCTACACCGCGGGCCCCTGAGCCACGAAGAGCCGCTTAACTACTCCAGCAGTGGAGACGGAGACTGCCTCAACCTGCTGGAAACCGGCTTCTACCACTCGGACCTCGGGCAGATCAGCGTGTGCGGAGAGGACTGCGAGCGGCCCCCGGCCAAGCGGCTGAAGATGGGCCTGTCGGAGCCGTTCTTAAACGACAACAGGAACATGGGCGTAGATTTCGAGGGCCGCACGCATCACATCACAAGTGCCAAAATGGCGGTTTCGGTCAGTGACTTCAGCGAGGCGGGAAGCTACATTGGCGCGCACACACTACATCAGCACACGGCGCTGCAGTCGGAGTAACACGAGCGCGCATGCCAACTCTCACGGGACTAGCTGCAATCCAATGTGTACATAGCCGCATATTCCTTCACATATTTGTTTTTGGTTTCCTGATTATATACGTGTGTGTATATAGATGTACAGATTGATTCTTTTTAGATCTTTATTTTTTTTTTTACTATGACATCAGTGATGTCTAATTGTACAGACCTAAATCTTGATTTCTCAAGAGTTAATACAGCCATTTATTTTCCAGTCTTGAATTTTTGGAAGTGTCATAAGCGTGTCCGAATACTGTGGAAAACTTGAACTCGCATACTTCAGCCGACAGCAAGGGGTTTTTCTAAGCCATCATGACGACTGGCTGTCAGCTCGGCCTCTCCTCTGTGGTTCCCATCAGTGTTTACAGCTCACCCTTCGTCTGAAAGGCATTTACGACCACTTCTTCGTTTCGTTTTGCACCATTCGAGCACAAGAACCCGGAAAGTTCAGCCCTGGGAGATTTTCTGCTGTTTTGATGGACTGCAAAAACAAACCTACGAACAATTGCAAGTGGTTCTAGCAAATACATAGGCCCTAAATACAATAGAGGTATTACGACGTGTGTGATTTTTCTATTTCTGCGCATATTTATTAGTGTTCCTCTTGCTTTACCAGTCGGCGTTTGGTGTATTTATTGCAATGAAGACAATTGGACTGCATTATGGTCTTTTTTTTTTGTTTCCCGAAATGATTGTGAAAGACTGGCACATGTTTTTTTGGGGGTTTTTTCCGATTTGTTTCGACATTTCGAGATCACTATTTATAAACCCCCCCCGTTTTGCAGGGATTTCTCGCCGCGGGAACAGAACCGACCCGCCGGTTTACCCGTCTGTTCCCTTCAGTAACCGATTATGCAACGTTGTAAATGATTTCTGTTTGTTTGCTTTCCAAGTCCTTAGTGAAGGCCTGCAAGCACTGACCGGACGTTTATCTATGCATCAAGTATCGCTTACAGATGAAACGGATCATTTCGGACCTCGTTTGCTTGTTTTTTCCAGCTTTCCTGAGTTTTATTTTACACGCTCTCGTATGGCAATAATGTGTAAATATGTACAGATACCACATACCTTCCCTTTTTTTTTCTTCCTCTGCTAACAGACTTGAACTTGAAGACTTGCTTTTGAGTCTGCGTATGCCACAAGAATGCCTTCTCGACTTCCTTTACCGTTCTTTTGACGCTTTTCCTCATAAGAGATTTGCTTAAGAAGAGTTATTTATTTATTTATTCACTCCGCTGCAAGTGTGTTAGCGTTCTGTACACGAGTGAAATACGGCATCCTCCTCTCCGCCGGAGACGAAGGGCTAGCTGAATGTACAGTATTATCACATCTTAGGGATTTACTGAACTCGAATGTCTCACGGTTAAGGCAGAAGCCCGGTTTGCAGTATTGCCTTAACCTTCATTCAAAACTTGGGAGGATTTTCAGGACGGCGATCTTTTTGGACGGCTCATGCTGTGTCTGTAAAATTGTTTCCTCGTACCTGTGGCCAGAATCCTCCATATTTAATTTTTTATTTTTTTTGGTCTTGACATACTTGAAGGATGTGTATTGATCAATTTAAATACAATATTCTCCAATTCAGTCCTGTAGGTTGTGCAATTCATTTCTTCTGTCCCTACGAGAATCGAAAAGAGCTTTAGGAAATTGTGTTGGTGCAGTAATTTATGTCCAAAGTTTGTATAAAAAAAGTTAATAGCTTAAAATTGAAAATGTAATGTAGTAATGGTTGTCTGCTTCCAGGGGAAAAAATGTACATTGAAAACCCTTCCCTTATCTTTGGAATGTGTTATGCTTTTTGTTTCATATTCAATCGGTTTTCATTCACTTTCGTGCTTTTTGGAGGGGGAAAGTTACTAGTTAAAGTTCCGTTTTTCGACAAATTTTGATGTAATAATGTTAAATAGACAATCAAACGGCGATTAATATTGGAAAAGGAAATTTTATCATTCTTAATGTTTGTACATAGACACTGTTCTTGTTTTGTTGGTTTTTATTTTGTATTTTATGTTGTACTTAACTGGCAAACCATTCCAGAAATAAAGTTCTGGAGATATTAAAAACGGTGTTGATGAGTTCAATCATAAACTTGATCAAATTTGATGATCTTTATTTGCAGTAACGATGTGTCATAAGACTGTCGTGATTGATTTTTGAAGAGGAAATTGAATTTCTATGATATGTCAGTTTAATTATGTGCGCAAAGGAAAAAGGTTTGGTCACATAATTAACTTTTAACACTTTAAACTCAAGAGTGTGGTTTAACTTCCTCTTCTCAAGTTTTTTCGTAAACATCTGATATCAAAAGTTGATTTTATGGCAAGAGGAACGGCAGGTTCATGCGTTTCATTTTTAAATAGTTACTTGTAAATAAACATCTCGGGAAAACTTTAGTTTTCAAATCAGAATTTCTTTTACAAAAAAACATCAGAACTACTTCACTTTCAGCGAAAATACAAGTCCATAATCCATAATTTTCATTTTTTGGTGAACTATTCCTTTAAATCTATGAAATGTTAAATAACAGATACAAAACAATGAATTAATGTGCATTTGAGTTCTGATCACTTTCAGAGACATTTGTTTTGTCCTGAGCACTGGTTGCTTTCTGACTCTGGCGCACACGAAGACTAATTCCTTCATGTTTCTTATTCACTAAATGCTAAAATGAAATAATAATAAAACGAACTGTTAGGCTGGAAACCGACACAATTTTCTCACTCGGCTTCGCTTTAGAAAATAATTTATTTCAAGTTTTATATGTATATACAACACACAATGTTTTTTTTTTTTTTTTTATCAAATCTATTTAATGCACAATTGTGTAGTAGTTGGAGAAGAGCTCTTCACCACAATTAATATCTCTCAGTGACACAAGAACTACACAGCGCAAAGGTCTGAAATAGAAACGGAAAGATGAAATAAGCAAATGTCAGTAATGTCCTAATAATAATAAGAGCATATGAAATCTCTCATCTTGCCTTTGAGTGTCAGCTCTGTAGTTTACATTGGGCAGGTACTGACGGAGCTCAAGAGGAAACCCTTCAGGCACGTCATACTCCTGATAGCAGACGTTCGCTGCTTTTTCTGTGGATAAACAAGCCACTTTATTCTTCAAAGAGGTTTTCCTTTTAGAAAACAGTGTTGGGGGTTTGTAACACATTAAAAGAACGTAATCAGATTACTTTTTTCAAGTAACTAGTAAAGTAACGCATTACTTTTTAATTTACAAGAGAATATCTGAGTTACTTTTTCAAATAAGTAACGCCAATTACTTTTTTTTCCCATTTATTGATTGAAAGCTCCCCTGTCCCCATGTTGAGAGAAATCAGAAGATGTTACAGTAGTTCTAAAAAATAAATATGATTATGCATTAATTCATCTCACTCACAAAAAAAAAACAGATTTAGTATTCATCAAAATGAATGCAAACTCAGAATATGACGCAAACCTGCAATCATTAAATATGTTAAATAACAAATATCATTATGTATTTAATCCCATCTCATTTGCTTCTGAGCTGCGATGATGCGTTCAACCGTTACGACTAAGCACAAAGTACTATAGACGAACCATTTTGTGGTTCTTTGTTTATGCTGAAGTGTGTTGAATATTTCGTCGTCTGCATTCTACCTGTACGACCGTAATTACTTTCCTCACGCCTGAGCTTATTTCATTTCACGTTTGGTGTGAAAAGGCTTTCATATTTGCCAAAAATATAACTTTTTTATTTTAAAAAACAAACAAGCAAGCCCTGTCCAGATTAAAAAAGTACGTACGCATTTTACTTTTCCATAAAAAAGAACTAAGCTACCGTGAATTACAGTATGGTCCGAATAAAGACGACCACCATTTTCCAGATGTACATGTACCTTTTGTAAAAAGGCTTTTTAAAAAACAAATCTTGTTTTTTTCTCAGTAAAAAACATTTTTTGTCTTCAATTATTTTCATATTGCATTTTTTTCCTATTTTAATTTTTGTTTTGGAAGTATGGTAAAAACTGGTCAAATGTGCCAGCAATCACATTTAAAAAATATAAATTTTTTGATATACCATAAAAAAAAAAAACATGATTTAGGACATTTAGGCTATCCATCTAAAAGTAGCCTACCAAAATCTTATTAACAGGAGAAGTTAAATCTTACTGTAGTCTTCAAAACTGGGTACTGTCTTACGTTTTAAAATCACGAAGAGAGTTTGGTCCCATCAGGCTAACGTGACAGTCAAGACTCATGCAGCTGTAAGGTTTTCTTATTATTTAGTTTTTTCTCGCGATCTTTACAACACACATTACATATTTCATGGCACACTCGCTTTATGCATATTTGGCGCCACCTATTATTGTGGGTGTATTATTGACATGTCAAAGTATAGACCCTGAATATAAGACCACCGCGTTTTTCAGATGTATTTCCAAGAAAAAAAAAAACATCATCTTATATTCGGGTCAATCCGGTAGTTACTTTTTTAGGGAGTAACAGATTATTGTAATGCATTACTTTTAAAAGTAACTTTCCCCAACAATGCGTTCAGAAGTGATTGGTAACTTGTAATGGTCCAACTTGACTGACCGTTAGAGCAGTTGTTGACATACTGTCCCACGGCGAGAGGGGTCACGGGGTCAGAGGTCAGCCAGGAGCAGTCACTCAGACAGAAGGGGCCAAGTCGGTCCCGTCCGCTAACACGATTGTTTTTTTTTTTTTTTTTTTTTTTTTTTTTTTCTGTTCATCAGTCACAGGACGGTAGAGTTGTGTCTGAATGCTCTGCACTCATAATGCGCTGTGAGTGCTGCCGCTCACTCACCGGTACACTATCTTAGAGATCGCTCTGTCGTTGCCATCGATCAAAACGCCGTCGATGCATCGGAATACAAACGGATTTCTGATCGACTGGAAGAAGATGGGCTCATCCGCCTGATAGATGGTTCCTGTGAAAGAAGAACATCACAACAGCGTTCTTATGATGAATCAGAAGAGTATAAACCAACATTAATATTGATGACAGACAGAAGTCAATTAAAAGAGTAAAATACATTTAGATATTAATAACTGAGGAAGACTACCGGACAGTGCTATTAGCCTCACCTTTAATGGCACAAAACTGCATGAGATGTACATACAATTCATAATAATTATGTGAAAAGAGCTAAATAAATGTACTATTTATCACCAATATATATTTTTAAAACGTACTATGAAACAAAAGTAATAAGAATACTATTATAATATTATTTGATTATCTACTATACTACTAATAATTCTTTTATGTAATTTTGATATATTATTAATAATAATTATGATTATATTTACTATACTATTATAATAACTATAATCGTTTATTTCTGGGGGGTTTCTGACATTTGGTGTTTAAGTCTGATATCTTTGAGATAAGTTGCACAGATTAAATACAGCTGGATGAAACACAAACCGTGTCCGTCTTCATTCAGGCTGCAAAGCAACACAATCTGATTATTTTAAAGGAGGGTGAACTATACTTTTAACAATTTATTATTATTATTATTATAATAATAATATTATTTATAAGGTATATATACAAATAATACGGTTAATATATTATATTATTATATTAACTTAACAATAATAAAATATTATGATGGTATATTATATAATATGTGTTTATATTAATAAGTATTTATCATGGTAATATTAATTGAATTATAAATTAAAAATATTATAAATAGTATAAATAATTAATTCGTATCTACTAAAGAAATGTACTATTTGTCAGCACATAGGTTTAAAAACTGTCAATAAGATGAAATTATATATATAAATATATATATATATATAAAATATATAAAATGAATTAATAGAATTAGTACTAGTAGTTTACATAATATAATATTATTATAATAATATAAAAAAATGTTTTAAAAGTTTATATGGTTTATTAATCATTCGTCATTATCGTCATTATTAAGATGCATTAAATTAATATTGAAAATTCTTATGATATTTATTAGTGTTACGTGTACCAGTGACACACGAACGTTAAAGTATAACTGGGAATACATTGTTTAATCACAAGCATGAAATTGCATTAGAGATGTACGCAAAAAATTCCTACAAATTATTTCTTTTGAGGATAATGCATTAAGCAGACTAAAAACAAATAACTATTAAAAAAAAAAAACAGTAATAACATAATCGTATATATAATTAAATAAAGATCTTTTTATTTCTTATTATTTTTTAGGATTACTGATAAACTATTGTCGTTTGATTTGCATTATTTGTATTTTTTATTTATTTTAATTTTAGTTAAATTAAGTCTGAATTTATTATGTCTGTATAGGTCTTTTATATGAAGTTTGATGAATTTTTTGTAATACTCAACAAACACATGGATCATGAAATAATATCTATTCTGAATTATACAATGCGTATCAAATCATTAATATTCCATACCTTTTGTTCTTCATATTTTGAATTTTTTTTTTTTTTTTTTTTTCATTTAAATGTTTAGTTTTGAATTGTTGTTGTATGCATTTGTCATTTTTATTTAATCTCTATTTTTATAATGTGTATAGGTAGCATTTATAAAGTTTTAGCTTTTAGTTTTGGATCTGTTTTTAGCTTCTGTTGTCCTCATTTGTAAGCGGCTTTGGATAAAAGCGTCTGATAAATGACTAAATAAATAAAATAATTAATATTACTATTAATAATAGTTATACAAGTAATGTTAGTATTGTTCAAATAAGTGTTTGAAATGATTATTTATTTATATAAGATGACTGAAGTGTTACACCTGGATACATTGCTACAATACTTCCTTCCGGCACGTGTCCCTGCGTAACAAACACGCCGCTTCCCGCCAACTGCAGAGAGCTGCGCTTCCGCTCGAGCCGGAAGCCCAGAGCGTTCAGCGCGAGTGCGCAGGGAGCATCGCGTGCTCCATTCTGAACATTAGTGTACTTGTCGCGTTTCGACTGAGAGAGGAACCGGAGCAGCTCGCTTTGATTCTTCAGATCGTTTTTCAGGAGTTCAGTGAATAAACACACGAGAGATCCGAACACCTTCTCATCCTCGACTAACTTATCTCGCGACGGATCCTTCACCTGACGAAGAGTTCTGGGGAAACAACAACACTGCACTCAGTCAATCTGAGCATTGCTATGTTTGCCGGAGCACAAACCGAACTATACCTCTCATTTTTCTGCAGATTTAACGCTATCCAGGGGACAAATCTGTGCCTGTAGGATTTCCACGCTTTAAAAAGAGCTTTAAACATAATATTCGTTTACATCAGAGCTGCACGTGCAAGTCAAACAACTTGAACTCTCGCCTTCCTGCACTAGTGATTCGCGAATGAGAATCGTATTGATGATTCGGTCGAACCGATTCGATTGAATCACTCGACTCTTAGCGAAAACACTTTTCATTTTCAATCAGATGTATTCGGAAATATGGTGGTTAAACGGTGGTATGTAACTACTTGTTTGTTCAGGTGCACAAATAAGACGTTAAATTTGGCGCGGGGCTTCTGTGAACCTGTTCAATGAAGTGAACCGATTCTCTGAACGTGAATCAGAGAACCTGTTCAATGAAGTGAACCGATTCTCTGAAAGTGAATCAGACGCTATTCTACATTACCGCCACCCTGCGTCTGGGAGACTTTCATCATTTGCTTTCATAATTTGGAGGAAATTGTATTACTATATCTTATTATTATTTGCTTTGTTTTCTGTGCTCTACTATAGAATGCTTAATCAATATGCTTGAGTTTTTGATGAGCTGAGAGATAACAGGACATCTATTTAATGAGTGTATGGTCCTGTGGCTCAGTGGTAGAGCATTGCGTTAGCAGCAAATAAGGCCGAGGGTTCGATTCCTGAATGCATTGTAAGTCGCTTTGGATATAAGCGTCTGCTAAATGCATTAAATATTATGTGCAAGACACGTGTGAGATGAGAAATGCTATTTTATACATAGCTTCTATGACAATAATTTGCATTAAATACTTAGAAACGCATGTATTACATCGTTGGATATCTTAAATGGACACATATCTTGAGTGTGCATTATGATTGGATGAATGTCGCACTCTGCAGCAAACCTGTAAGACTGTTGACCTTTCATGCAACAAATAAAGATTCAAAAGACTTTCTGCCTCTTGCCGTTTTGAAATAGAAAATTGCCGCAACACGTAATAAAAATAATTTCGACATGCTTTAGATTTGAACATTGTTCTCTCTTTGTCATTCACTGCTCGGTGCTCTCTGGATCGCTGTTATCTTCTCTGACTGATACAACTAGTCCGAGAGGGCAAACTCCAATTCCTATCCTCTTATAAATTAATAATTAACAAAAAAATTAATTATATATATATATATATATATCCTCCTGGGACCCAGCTATGGAGTTTTTGCCTCTGTGGACATTATATTTTAGTGAATTTCTAGTGAAATATTTCATATTTTAGCAAAAGCCCTTCATTCAGGGCTTTTTAGAGATCATAAGCATCATCATAGAGATCATCATAAATCTCCTTGGTCTTTAAATATGACTGATATTGACAGAATGACCAAATGTAGCACTCTTAGGGTAATTATCATTTAAATCTGGCTATTTTTCAAATTGTTTGTCATAAAAAACTTCTCAGAAAAATGTGATGGGGTTTCAAAGCGCAATATGACTTTTTGTTGCAAAATGGCATAATTTGCATGCACGTCTTCTGAAGAGGACACCAGGACAAACATCATGTTAATCACAAGTTAATAGGGAAAGAAATTATAGATCAATATCCATGAAATATGATATATTCTTATGAAAATGTTGCCAAGGAATTACTCCCATTATTACACCTCTTTTTTCATTACATGTTGCCCCAAAAAACACATTAATATGCAAATTAGATGCAGCGTATGGATACATTGTATAGAATGTGAATACCAATTTATGGACATTTTTACACACATTTTGCATAAAGAAAAGTACAAAATTATATAATCATTCTGGTTAATCTGAAGAACATAGTTGAGAATCATCTTTGTACAAAGTTTGGCTAAAAATAGCCTGAAACCTAAAAACTGGCTGGTGAATAATAATTTTAGAAAAACATTGTTTTTGCATATACATGCCTTTTTAATTGTTTTGTTGTGTTGTTTTTGAATAACTTAGTCCTGGCATCCTCTACAAAAGGCCATAGAATAAATATGAATAAAATATATATTTTTTAAAAATGTTTTTCTCCATTTGTTTCTTATGCTCCACCCAATGTAATGACAAAAAATAAAAATCACAATTTTTTTCTGGTGCAGGGGATAGTATTATAAATATAAATATAACGATTACAAGAAATAATTGTTTTTATTACTATTTTTAAAATATACTTTTTATTAACATAACCTATTAATATAGATTGATATTCTCTCTTAAAAAGGTACAATCTGGTCCCAAACTGTACAATCTATAAAATATGCAAACATTATTGATTAGACCCATCGCACCTGGCCAATTAGAGATGACCTCTCGGCCTCTAAGCCCCGCCCACTTCAGAATCCTTGTTTCATATTAATCATCTATGTCTGCTCGCTTTCTGATTGGAGGACGCTTAGGAGTAGGCGTGCCCTTTGCAAGATCCTAAAACGTGATTGGCTCGCGTCTGAGATGGACGCGTCGCGTTCGGTTCTCCGTTCATTCCACTAAAACCGTTAACTAACGGCGGTCCTCAGCGCGTTTAAATAAACAGACGCAGTTCGTCGTTTTCCATCATAGGAGCTCAAGCCGGCAGGATGGCAGGCGGCGGCGGTTGCGTGACGCTCCGCGGCGCTCAGATCCGGGACCTGCTGGACGCCAAACACAACGTGCTGTTCGACTGCGACGGCGTCATCTGGAACGGAGAAACGGCCGTTACCGGAGCTCCGGAGGTGGTCAGTCTGCTCAAGCAGCGCGGCAAGCGCGTGTTCTTCGTTACCAACAACTGCACCAGGCCGCGGGACAACTACGTGCAGAAGTTCAGCCGCCTCGGCTTCGCGGACGTCGCGGAGGAGGAGATCTTCAGCTCGGCGTACTGCTCCGCGGCGTACCTGCGCGACGTGGCGCGGCTGCAGGGGAAGGTGTACGTGATCGGCTGCGGCGGGGTGATGAAGGAGCTGCGGGACGCCGGGGTGCCGGTGGCGGAGGAGGGGGACGCCGGGGTGCCGGTGGCGGAGGAGGGGGACGCCGGGGTGCCGGTGGCGGAGGAGGGGGACGCGGAGCCGGGCGCCAGCATCTACACCTGCCCGCTGGACCCGGATGTGAAGGCGGTGCTGGTGGGATACGACGAGAACTTCACCTTCATGAAGCTCGCCAAAGCCTGCTGCTACCTGCGGAGCTCCGAGTGCCTGTTCCTGGCCACTGACCCGGACCCCTGGCACCCGCTGAGAGGAGGCAGGGTCACCCCAGGTAGGGCTGCCGGCTCTCTATCAGCTCCTCTGAAGCTTTATGAGATGCATCTTCTTATTAAACTCACGAGTAAAGAATGTGCACGTGTCCGGGTCACATTTCACCTCAAAACCAAAAGTGAGAAACATTAACGATGCTGATATGGAGTGGTACACTCCAAAGAAAATAAAGCCTATTTTAAGGTTTTTACGACTTTCCACTTTCTGACATTATTTTAATGTCATTTCAACACTTTCTCCACCAACTCATTGATTTGAGTATAAATAAATAAAAGATTTATAATAAAATTTTTTTATGCATTTAGGCTATTTTTTTTGGTTTTGCAATAACAAAATAAAGCCTATTTTAGGTTTCTTAAGATTTTTCTGAATTAATTTTCCAACAAAACTCTCATTGTTGTAATGCAAACATTAAAAATAAATAAATACAATAAAATAAGTATTTATTTATAATGTAATATTTTTCTGCATTCTGACTATTAATATTTTTCTGCAACATTTTCATGATAATTCAACACTTTGCTGTAATGCAAAAAAAATACAATAATGTTTTCCCCCATTATATTATAATCCACATAAATTGAAGGCATTTATTTAATGACATTAATGAGAGTTTTGGGTGTAAATCTAATCAAGCAAAATATTGGGTTCCCACCATCCTGGAAAACCTTACAAATATGAAAAATAATGCAAATCCGTTCTGAAGTATTAAATCTGTTATTAGAAAGATTTGCATAAATTGATTCCTTGTTCAGTTGTAACAAACTACTGGAAAGATAATGGACAAACCAGGGAAACTATAATCAAAAAAAAAAGTTAAGAAATAAAACCAATAAATTTTTTTTTGTAAATATTTTATTATATCTTTTCATGTGACAACACTGAAGAAATGACACTTTGCTACAATGTAAAGTATACAGGAGTGTACAGCTTGTATAACAGTGTAAATTTGCTGTCCCAAAATAACTCAACACACAGCCATTAAACCATTAAACCTGTCTAAACCGCTGGCCACATAAGTGATTACACCCCTAAGTGAAAATGTCCAAAATGGGCCCAAAGTGTCAATATTTTGTCAGAGCGGTGCAGCCTATTGTCAGCACTGCCTTAACCCTCTGGGCATGGAGTGCACAGAGCTTAACAAGGTTACATTGGAGTCCTCTTCCAGATGGAGAGGACCGTGCGCTCCTCCACCTTCTGTTGGGATGCCAAGTTGGCCAATACATATCACCTTTACCCTCAGCTTCTTAGCAAGGCAGTGGTCGTCTTGGAAGTGTGTTTGGTGTTTGGGGGGCGTTATAATGTTGGAATAGGGAGGGATTCATGCTCTGCTTCAGTATGTCACAGAACATGTTGGCATTCATGGTTCCCTCAAATGAACTGTAGCTCCCCAGTGCCGGAAGCACTCATGCAGCCCCAGACCATGAAACTCCCACCACCATGCTTGACTGTAGAAAAGACACACTTGTCTTTGTACTCCTCAACTGGTTGCCACCACACACGCTTGACACAATCTGAACCAAATAAGTTTATCTTGGACTCATCAGACCACAGGACATGGTTCCAACAATCCATGTCCTTAGTCTGCTTGTCTTCAGCAAACTGTTTGCTGGCTTTCTTGTGCATCATCTTTAGACGAGGCTTCCTTCTGGGACGACAGCCATGCTGACCAATTTGATGCAGTGTACGGCGTATGGTCTGAGCACTGACAGGCTGAACCCCACCCCTTCAACCTCTGCAGCAATGCTGGCAGCACTCATAAGTCTATTTCCCAAACACAACCTCTGGATATCAACTTCTTTGGAGCACGTGCAGATCAACTCTTTGGTCGACCATGGCGACGGCCTGTTCTGAGTGGACCCTGTCCTGTTAAACCGCTGTATGGTCTTGGCCACCATGCTCCATCTTAGTTTCAGGGTCTTGGCAATCTTCTTTATAGCCTACGCCATCTTTATGTAGAGCAACAATTCTTTTTTTCAGATCCTCAGTTCTTTGCCATGTTGAACATACAGTATGAGAGAGTGAGAGCGATAAAACCAAATTTAACACACCTGCTCCCCAATCACACCTGAGACCTTGTAACACTAACGAGTCACATGACACCGGGGAGAGAAAATGGCTAATTGGGCCCAATGTAGACATTTTCACTTAGGGGTGTACTAACTTTTGTGGCCAGCGGTTTAGACATTATGGCTGTGTGTCAAGTTATTTTGAGGGGACAACAAATTTACACTGTTACACAAGCTGTACACACACTACTTTACATTGTAGCAATTAGTCTAATTTCTTCAGTGTTGTCACATGAAAAGATATCATAAAAATATCTACAAAAATGTGAGGGGGGGTACTCACTTCTTGAGAATATATATATATATTATTAGTATTTTTTAATTAACATCAGCATAAAGACTTTTTAAAATGACAATAATGAGAGTTTTGGGTGTAAATGTGCTTAATACTATTTTAGGGCTATTACAATTTTTCTGTGTTCTTAAATAATTTTCATGGCAATTACACGGTCTCCACCAAAACTCATAGCTAAAATCAGCATCAATTAAATATATATTTTTAATTACACTAATGTAAAATACACGATGCAAACCATTTCTTCAAGCAAAACATTTGGTTCCCACAGTCCTGGAAACGTACATCTGTTCTAGTATCATAACAAACTACTAGAAAAGGTTATAGAAAAAACTGGGAAATTTAAAGCATTTAAACCTAAAAATAAATTGCTCTTTGATTGTTGGATGGAAATGTGACGTGGACTGTTGTCAAGAGTTTCAGTCCATCTAAAAGTCTATCAAATGTGGAAGCGTTGGACGTCTGCACGATAAAATCGCATAATGGGTCGATCGGGAGATGGCGATCTTGTTCGGACAGAAGCCTGTGATTGATCACGCGTATCTTTCAGGTAAGCTACGGTTCTGTGATCAGCAGTAATCCCATCCAAAGGCCAGAGAAACTCCAAATGCGCCTCGCAGAAGAAATAAACAGAAGATTCAACTGCTTTCATTGATTCAACGTGACTAATAAACACACACTACGGCAATATACGGTTTATCTGGGTGTATTATATAATTTCATTAAAATAAAGGATATGGTTATAATTTAATACCGTATTCACTGTTAAATAATATGACAATATGTGCGATGCCTTATTCTGAAAGGGAAAGCCCACTCATCTCACAGACAGTACATGGCTAGGATTTATTTCGAACACTCGACTGATGTTATGAAGTTAGTTTGGAGTAAAAATATGTTATTAATTGTGGTATTTTCACATGCTTTCAGATGGAGCAGCATTTACTTTACAGAGCTGTAGTTCACTGAGAAGCTATGCAAACAGCTGTCATTATCGCCAACGATTTCGTCAATTTCAGAATCGCGCAATAAAATCGTCTGCGAATTTTATTAACCTGTCCGAGAACTACGGCTAGGTAGTAAATGCTGCTCCATCTGAAAGCACGTGATGATGATTTCCTGCTGATTACAGAATTCGATTAATCTTGCAGCCCTAGTCAAGCGTTTGAAGCTGTAGCTTTGCTGAATTGTTCTTGTGATGTTGTCTGAGTTGAGTGACTCTAGAAGCTCTCTGTCAAACACATTGTCGGGTCATTCAGTGATGCACAGTGAATGTGCCGCAGGGTCCGGCAGCCTCACGGCGGCTCTGGAGACGGCCAGCAGCAGGAAGGCCACGGTCATCGGGAAGCCCAGCCGCTTCATGTTCGACTGCATCTCCAGTCAGTTCGGTCTGGACCCGGCGCGCTCGCTGATGATCGGAGACCGGCTGGAGACGGATGTTCTGTTCGGCAGCAACTGCGGCCTGGCGACGGTGCTGACGCTGACGGGCGTCTCCACGCTGCAGGAGGCGCTCGCGTTCAGAGACAGCCAGGAGCCGCAGCAGAAGCACTGCGCGCCTGATTACGTGGTGGAGTCTGTGGCGGATATCCTGCAGGCGCTGGAGGAGTGACAACCACAGCTTCAATCTCCATGCTGCTTCAACACGGACCGGTAACATCAGCACATCAGTCATCACTGTCTGACACCGGACGCTGCCCTTAAATACTCCTCTCAAGTCTGAATAAATGATCACAGAATTCTACTTATATATATTTCTCTCCTTTTATTTTATTTTTGAAAGATAATGATATTTAAGGGGGTTACATTTTTTTCCATTAATTGTTCATTTTAAAGTTTATTTTTGTTGTTTTGTGTTTATTTTATTTTATTATTGAACGTTTTTTTTAAGAGGATGCAAAAATATCAATGAATTTATTAGTTTATAATTCCATAATTTTTATAGAAAATCTAAAATAAAATATTCAATAATGAACGGACAAAATTAGTCCCCTTAAATATAATTACTTGTCAATAATAAAATACATTCAAAGAAAATAATCCTCTAAAATGCCTTCCAATAATACAAAGATATAACAAAATAAAATAAAATGATCTCCCTAAAATAGTATTTTTTAATAGTAAAATAAAACAAAAAATAATGTTTTGTGATTGAATAATTGTTTGTGTAGATAAATAATTTAGTAGATTTTTCATTTTGTTTTATTCTTGTGTTAGTTTTAGTTTAAAAGGTAATATATTTAAGAGATAGTTTTTCTGTCATAATTGTATTTTTGATATTTTCTATAATTTTTTTAAAAGATATAAAATCAACTGTTAGAAAAATATAAAAGGACCACTACTGAAAAAAGTGAGTATGCCCTTAAATACAATTACCTTTCAATAATAAAATAACACAAAATAAAATATCCCCCCAAAATACCTTTTTAACAATGCAAAAATTATTAAACCATTACAAAACAATTGAAGAAAATATAAAAAAAAATTATTGAAAAGTTAATTGAAAAAATAATGAAAATGTAAAATCCCCTTAAATATAATTCACAACCCAGCTTTTCAAAAATATACAATAACACAACAAATAAAATACAAAATCTTAACATACTTAATAATATGGAAGTATTTTATTTTTGTGTTGATTTTTATTTTGAAAGGTGATTATATTTTAATGGATTAATGAATGTTATTTATAATATAAAAAATGAATGTGAACATGTTCTGTCTTTTATGTGATATTACTTATTATATTCATTTTAATTCATTTATTTAATTAATTTTTTTAATTTTTTTGATGAATAAAGAGTGCGATGAATCCAGCAGTTAGTCTTGGTGTCTTCAGCCTGGGTTGGTGAGATGTCTTGTTCGCGTCATCGTCAGAGGATCCTCAGTTAATGCAGCTCTCAGATAAGAGCATTTATGATAAAATGCTTTCAACGAAAATGAAGCAGTCTATTAAAGAAGATGAACTTGAATATGAATATGACTTCTTTCAAAGGGAGTGAATGGGGACGGATGCTGTCAAACTGCAGAAAGACAAGCAGTCTTTGAAAAGCAGTCGTCCATGAGACGAGCTCTGTCTGATGACGACACTCGTCTGATCCCTGTCATGAATGCAAGTATTGTGTAAATATTATGCTCTAGACAAGAAATCATTCTGTGCAGTAATGATAAATAAATTCCTTTAATATTTGCTGAATAGATCATCTATATACCTCCTTTACTTGATTTTTAATGATATTGCATTTCTTTGTTTGCACAGGTATTATTGTAGGGTCGATTTTATTTTTTATTGTATTTTATGTTTGTTATTTTATTATTAAAAAGGTAATTACAATTTTAGGGGATTGTTTTGAATTTATCTTTTATTTTATGAAATGTAATAAAAATAAAATATATATTTAAGGGGGGTTTATTTTTAATTTCTTATATTTTTAATTTTATTTATGTATGTAGTATTATTTGTTAGTAAAAGGTAATTCCATTTTAGGGGATTATATTTCTCTTCTGTGTGTGTGTTTGTTTTATTGTCGAAATGTAATAAATACAATCCCCTTAAATTTTATTTTATTTTTGAAAGGTAATCATACTAAGTGGATTTTATTGTACATCATTAATATTATTTGCTATTTCCTTAATATTTTACAACAAATAAAAAAACGAAGGAAGTGTAAAATAAAGTCCCCGAAAATAAAAGTAGCATAAGAATTAATTTTTTTTTATTTTATGAAATGAAATGGAGTATAATCCGTAGCAGTATGTGAAGAACGAAGGTCTTTTAAAGTGCTGCTAACAGTGAGATTGTGGAGAAACGCACGCAGAAATCAGACCGTGTTTGATTAAGCAGCCTGTGTGTTAATGAGTGACTGCTGACTGTTCTGTATTTTCATAACGCAGCTTCATCGTCCCCCAACAGCTGGTCAGAAGACTCCTCGATCCTAACATGAGTTTCTGATGAAGTTAACCGCATTGGTGATTAGTTAAGTTTAGTTTAAGCACTGTGCCAAATGAAATCTCTACTTAGTAATGGGACGGTTTAGAGCAGTTTGACCAACGCAGCGACTCATTTTATGTGCCAACCACTGTATGTGTATATATTTTGAATCATTTTTATTGAGATTGATTTGAATTAGTGTTGTTTGACTGAGATCTGTTATTCAGATCTGGATGAAAATGTCTGACTACTGCTCACTTGTTTGTTGATTGGGTTTTAACTGCCTTTATTAACAAAAGTGACCTTTTTGACCGGAGTGGTTGATGTTTGAGAGCCGTGTGTGATTCAGTGGTTTGTCTTCATGTAAAGCTCAAAAACGTGAAATATGAAACATCTGCAAACCTAACATGCCAAAATCATCCCGCGTGAAACCACTGAATGTGAACCTGCATGAATGAGAAGATGAAGTCATGTTGTGTTTTTGATTCTAGTCAGTCAACCGTTCATTGAAACTGGACCGCTTTATTACGAAAACTTAATCCTGAGTGATTTCTGCTCTTTGTTCATTGTCTTTAGGCTTTGTGTCCATTATAAATCTGACTCTGAGCAGTGATTATATTGAAGACAAACACGCAAATGCATCTGAAGTCAACTGTGAACTGGTTTGGATTTAATTCTCTCTGTGTGGTCAAACTAACTTTAGTCATTTATAAACATAGAAGTTATAACAAAACTAATAAAAATAAACCATGCATACTAGGGCGGCTATGCTTATAAAATAACAAAATAACTTGCAAAGTTAATATGCCTATTTCCAGTTTTGTATACCTATTTAAACATTTATAATATATAACCACAGTTATTAGCTAAAACGAATAACGTTCCATGAGCTTGGAGGCACGGCATACACACCTTGATGTCAAATAAAATAAATAAAATAAACAAAGTTTAAATAAAGTAATCAGCAAACACTGTGGAACCAAATAATTAAGAAACGAATGTTTAAAAAAACTTCCAAAATCACCTTTGATAAATGGCAAAAGTCAACAGGCTTTCAAAATCCAAAATATTGCCAAACAGCCGCTTATGCATTTCGAAACTAAATCATCCGCGATCGTATTTTCTGTCTCACCTCACTCTTCTTGTCAGTCAACTGTGTGTGTGTGTGTGCACTACTGTGTGGGTGTGTGTGTGTGTGGTTCATACGTGTGGTGTGTGTGTGTTCACTATGTGTGTGGTGTGGGGGGGTGTTCACTACTGTGTGTGTGTGTGTTCACTACTGTGTGTGTGTGTCGATTCAAACTGTTGTGTGTGTGTGTGTGTCACTACTTGTTGTGAGTGTGTTGTGTGTGTGGTCACTATGTGTGTGTGTGTTGTTGTGTGTGTTCATAATGTGGCGTGGTGTGTGGTTAACTACTGTGTGTGTGTGTTTACACTACTTGTGTGTGGTGTTCAACTACTGTGTCTGTGTACGTGTGTGGTCAATCGTGTGTGTGTGTGGTCACTACTGTGGTGTGTGTGGTGTGTGTGTGTGTTCACTACTGTGTGTTCACTACTGTGTGTGTTCACTACTGTGTGTGTTCACTACTGTGTGTGTTTGTGTGTTCACTACTGGTGGTGTTTGTGGTTCGCTGTGTTCACTACTGGGTGTGTGTGTGTGTGCACTACTGGTGTGTGTGTGTGGTGTGTTCACTAAGGTGTGTGTGTGTGTGTGTGTGGTTCACTTACTGTGTGTGGGTGTGGGGTTGTGTTAACTACGGTGTGTGGTGTGTGTGTGTGTGTTCACTTACTGTGTGTGTGATGTGTGTGTGTGTTCACTACTGGTGGGTGTGTGTGGGTGGTTCAATATGTGTGTGTGTGTGTGTGTGTTGTTCACTACTCACTGCTGTGTGTGTGTGTGTGTTCACTACTGTGTGTGTGTGTGTGTGTGTTTTGTGTGTGTGGTGTGTGTGTGTGTGTTTCATACTGTGTGTGTGTGTGGTGTGTGTTTTCACTACTGGTGTGTGTGTGTGGTGTGTGTTCATACTGTGGTGTGTGTGTGTGTTCATACTGTGTGTGTGGAGTGTGGTTTCACTAGGTGTGTGTGGTGTGTGGTTCCCCAGTGTGTGGGTGTGTGTGTTCACTAGTGTTTGGTGTGTGTGTTGTGCATAGTGTGTGTGTGTGGTTCACTAGTGTGGGGTGTGTGTCCTAGTGGTGGGTTGTGTGTGTGTCACTAGTGTGTTGTGTGTGTGTGTTCATACGTGTGGTGTGTGTGTTAACTACTGTGTTGTTGTGTGGTGGTGTGTTACTACTGTGTGGTGTGTGTGTGTGTGGGTGTGTGTGTGGGTGTGTGTGGTGTGGGTGTGTGTGTGTTCATATGGGTGTGTGTGTGTGTGTGTCACTACTGGGTGTGTGCGTGTGTTCACTGACTGGTGTTGTGTGTTCCGACTACTGGGTGGTGTGTGTTCACTACTGTGGGATGTGTTGTGTGGTGTGTTCAACTACTGTGTGTTGTGTGGTGTGTCACTACTGTGTGTGTGGGTGTGTTCATACTGTGTGTGGTGTGTGTGTGTGTTCACTACTGTGTGTGTGTGTGTGTGTGTGTGTGTGTGCAATACTGTGTTGTGTGTGTGTGTGTTCACTACTGTGTGTGTGTGTGTGTGTTTGTTTGTTTGTGTGTTTGTTTGTGTGTGTGTGTTTATGTGTGTGTTCACTACTGTGTGTGTGTGTGTGTTCACTACTGTGTGTGTGTGTTGGTGGTGTTCACTACTGTGGTGTGTGTGTGGTGGTGTGTGTGTGTAGAGGTGTGTGTGTGTGTTCACCACTGTGGGTGTGTTAATACTGTGGTGTGTGGGTGTGTGGTGTTCACTACCTGGTGTGTGTGAGTGTGGGGTGTCACTACTGTGTGTGTGTGTGTGTGGGTGTGTGTGTCACTACTGTGTGTGTGTGTGTGTTCACTAATGTGTGATGTGTGTGTGTGTGTGTTCACTTAATGTTTTGTGTGTGTGGTGTCATACGTGTGTGTGTGTGTGTTGAATTACTGTGTGTGTGTGTGTGTGTTCAATACTGTGGGTGTGTGTGTGTGTGGTCATACTGTGTGTGGGTGTGTGGTGGTTCACTATGTGTGTGTGTGTGTGGGGTGTTCAATAATGTGTTTGTGTGTGTTCATACTGGGTGTGTGTGTCCCTACTGTGTGGTGGTTCACTACTGGGTGTGTGTGGCACTACTGTGTCTTTGTGTGTGTGTCACGACATGTGTGGTGTTGGGTTCACTCTGTGTGTGTGTGTGTGGTGTGTGTGTTGTGTTCACTATGTGTGTGTGGTGTGAGGTGTGTGTCAATACTGTGTGTATGGGTGTGTGTGTGTGTGTTCAATACTGTGTGTGTGTGTGTGGGGTTCACTGTGTGTGTGTGTGTGTTTCACTACTGGGTGTGTGTGTGGTGTGGTTCAATATGTGTGTGGTGTGTGTGTGTTCTAGGTGGTGCTGGTGCTGTGTGTGGGTCCTAAGGTGTGTGTTGGGTGTGTGTGTGTGTTCACTATTGTGTGTGTGTTCACTATTGTGTGTGTGTTCACTAGTGTGTGTGTGTGTGTGTGTTCACTATGTGTGTGTGTGTGTGTTTCACTACTGTGGTGTGTTGTGTTCACTAGTGTGTGTGCGGGTGTGTGTCGTGTGGTTCAATATACTGGGTTGGTGTGTGTGTGGTGTGTGTTCTATGTGTGGTGTGTGTGTGTGTGTTCAATCGGGTGTGTGTGCGTGTGTTGCAACTAATGTGTGGTGTGTATGTGTGTGGTTCACTAGGGTGGTGTGTGTGGTCAACCGTGTGTGTGTGTGTGTGTCACAGTGTGTGTGTGTGTGTGGTCACTAGTGTGTGTGTCGGGTTGTGTGGCACTAGGTGTGTGGTGTGTTCACTAGTGTTGGGTGTGTGTGTGTTGTTGTGTTCACTAGTGTGTGTTGGTGTGGTGTGTGTTCATACTTGTGTGTGTGTGGGGTCACTACATGTGTGTGTGTGTGTGTTCGCGGGTGTGTGTGTGTGTGTGTGTTCACTACTGTGTTTGTATGTGGGTGTGTGTTCATACTGTGTGTGTGTGTGTGTGTGTGTGTGTTCACTACTGGTGTGTGTGGTTGTGTTGTTCACTACTGTGTGTGTGTGCTGTGTGTGTCACTACTGTGTGTGTGTGTGTGTGTGTTCCACTACTGCCTGTGTGTGGGTGTGTGTGTGTGTGTCACACTGTGTGTGTGTGTGTGTGTGAGAATCAGAGAGTGTGTGTGTGTGTGTGAGACTGGGTGTGGGTGTGTGGTGTGTTCATACTGTTGTGGTGTGTGGTTGTTCAATACTGTGTGTGTGTGTGTGTGTGTTCATACATGTGTTAGTGTGGGTGTTCACTGCTGTTGTGTGTGTGTGTTCCTACTGTGTGTGTGTGTGTGCGGTGTGTTCACTACTGCTGTGGTGTGTGTGTGTGTTCACTACTGTGTGTGTGTGTGTGTGTGTTTACTACTGTGTGTGTGTGTGTGTGTGTGTTCACTACTGGGTGTGTGTGATGTGTGTGTGTGGTGCACTACTTGTGGGTGTGTGTGTGTGTTCACTACTGTGGTGGTGTGTGTGTGGGTTGTGTGTCACTACTGGTGGTGTGTGGTGTTGTGTTCATACTGCTGTAGTGTGAGATGTGTTCATACTGTGGGGGTGTGTGTGTGTGGTTGTTCACTACTGGTGTGTGTGTGTGTGTGTTCACTACTGGTGGTGTGGTGTGTTCACTACTGTGGTGTGTGTGTGGGTGTGTCCATACTGTGTGGTGTCGTGTGTGTGTTGTACATACTGTTGTGTGTGGTTCACTACTGTGGGTGTTTGTGTGTGTGGTGTTCACTACTGTGTGTGTTGATGTGTGTTAATAGGTGTGTGTGTGTGTGTTCATACTGTGTGTGTGTGTGTTGTGTGTCACTATGTGGGGTGGTTGTGTGTGTGTGTGTGGTGTTGTTCACTATGTGGTGTGTCAACTGTGTTGTGTGTGTGTGTGTTCACCAACGGGTTGTGGGGCACTACGTGTGTGTGTGTGTTGTGTGTGTCACTACTGTGTGTGTTTGTGTTTGTGTTGTGTGTGTGTGTGTGTATGTGGTGTGGTGTGTGTTCACTGGGTGTTGTGTGCTGTGTGTGTGTGTGTTCAATAGTGGGGGTGTGTGGTGTGTGGTGTTCAATACTTTGTGTGTGTGTGTGTGTTCAATACTGTGTGTGTGTGTGTGTGTGTTCACCACTGTGTGTGTGTGTGTGTGTTCACTACTGTGTGTGTTCACTACTGTGTGTGTGGTTGTGTGGGTGTGTGGTGTGTTCACTATCGTGTGTGTGTGTGTGTGTGCCACTTGGGTGTGTTTTCATACTGTGGTGTGTGTGTTCACGGATGTGTGTGTGTGTGTGTGTTCATGGTGTGTGTGTGTGTTCACTACTGTGTGTGTGTGGTGTGTTCCACTACTGTGTGTGTGGGTGGGTGTGCAATCTGGTGGGTGTTGATTGTGTTCACTACCTGGTGTGTTTCCTCCTGCTGTGTGTGTTCACGGTTTGTGTGTGTTCACTTCTGTGTGTGTGTGTGTTCACTACTGTGTGTGTGTGTGTGTTCACTACTGTGTGTGTGTGTGGTTCATACTGTGTGTGTGTAGTCAATACTGTGTGTGTGTGTGTCACACTGTGTGGGTGTGTGGTTCACTACTGTGTGGGTGTGTGGTGTGTTCACTAGGATGCTGGTATGTGGTGTGTGTGGTCATATGTGTCTGTGTGTGTGTGTGTTAATACTGTGTGTGTTCAATACGGTTTGTGTGGGTGTGTGTGCACTACTGTGTGGTGTGAGTGTGTGGTTTCACTACTGTGTGTGTGTCATACTGTGTGTGGTGATCCACTACTGTGTCTGTGCTGGTTCACTACTGTGTGTGTGTGTTCATACTGGGTGTGTGTGTGTTGTGGTGCGGGTTCATAACGGGTTGTGTGCGTGCGGTGTTCATACTGTGGTGTTGTGTTTCAATACGGTGTGTTGTGTGTTGTTCACTATGGTGTGTGTGGTATGTGTGTCCATACGTGGTGTGTGTGTGTGGTGTGTGTGGTTAAATGCAGGCGCAATAATCTAAGAGTATGAGGCACCATAATTGGCCACACGTCTCATCACTTTCACTTTGATTACTGTAGAATATACTTTAATTAAATTTACAGTGTGTTCACTACTGTGTCTGTGTGTGTGTGTGTGTGTTTTTTTTTGTGTGTGTGTGTGTGTATGTGTGTTCACTACTGTGTGTGTGTGTGTGTGTGTGGTTAAATGCAGAGCACAAATTCAGAGAATGGGACACCATACTTGGCCACACGTGTCATCACTTCACTTGGATTACGTAGAAATACTTTAATTAACATTCACTAGTGTGTTCACTACTGTGTGTGTGTGTGTGTGTGTTCAATAGTGTGTGTGTGTGTGTGTTCACTAATGTGTGTGTGTGTGTTACTACTGTGGTATGTCATACTGTGTGTGTATGTGGTGTGTGTTTCACTACTGTGTGTGTTGTGTGTGATGTGTTTCATATGTGTGTGTGTGTGTGTGTGTTCACTACATGTGTGGGTGTGGTGTTCAATTGACTGTGTCTGTGTGGTGTTCCTACTGTGTGTGTGTGTGTGTTCACTACTGTGTGTGTGTGTGTGCTGTGTGTTCACTACTGTGTGTGTGTGTGTGTGTTGGGTGTGGTGTGTGTGTGTGTGTGTGCGTGGTGTTCAATACTGGTGTGTGTGTGTTCACTAATGTGTGTGTGTGTGTGTTCACGCTGTGGGTGTGTGTTCACGGTGTGTGTGTGTGTTCACTACTGTGTGTGTGGTTAAATGAAGAGCACAAATTCAGAGTATGAGGCACCATAATTGGCCACACGTCTCATCACTTTCACTTTGATTACTGTAGAATATACTTTAATTAAATTTACAGGAGCAGATTTATGCTACGTTTCAGTAACTAAAGCTTTCAGTAAGGTTTTTTATTTGTTAACAGTATTATTAAAATGGTTGCAAACGTAAGTTATTCTAAAACAAAATTTTAGGATGCAATAGCTAATTGGAACTTTTTTTTTTACAATGGATAAACACTGTCAAAAGCATTTATTAAATTTAGTTCATCTAAATATAAACATTTACTACTATATGTTTTTAAAAGAATGTTTAATTAGTTGCACTGTGAATGTAAACAATGAACATTTGTAGTATTCTTATTATTAGGAATCTAGTATAGACTAAATATCATTATATTATTAGATTAATGTTTTGCTCACCAAAAGTAAACAACCTATATTATAGCACTTGTCTTCACTTTTTCATAAGCATTGATGTGTGTTCATTTTATAAACCTGTTTAAAAAAATTTAATAATCAAAAATAAAGTTACTTCATCCATCAAACTAACAGCTCTTCAATTCAATAATTCAAATCACCTTGAAGCATGCAATAATTTTTATTTATGTGCCTTTCTCATACTCAAATAATAAAAACTTTTTTTTGTAAGAAAGTTATCAAAACAAAGCTTTAAACAAAATGTGTACAAAACGGAGCAGCTACGAATGCAAAATCAAGGACTTAAAGGAACACTCCACTATTTTTGAAAATAAGCTAATTTTCCAACTCCCCTAGAGTTAAACAGTTGAGTTTTACCGTTTTCGAATCCATTCATCGATCTCAGGGGTCTGGCGGTAGCACTTTTAGCTGTAGCTTAGGATATATCATTGAATCTGATTAGACCGTTAGAATCTCGCTCAAAAATGACCAAAGAGTATCTATATTTTTCCCATTTAAAACTTGACTCCTCTGTAGTTACATCGTGTACTAAGACCGACGGAAAATGAAAAGTTGCGATTTTCTAGGCCGATATGGCTAGGAACTATACTCTCATTCCGGCGTAATAATCAAGGAACTTTGCTGCCGTACCACGCAATTATATTATGCAGTGCCTGAAAGTAGTCCCCAGCACGCTCCCTGTGCAAGCAGGTGGTCACGTTGGTTATGTTGACGGAAGTTAGCCTAGTAATATCATTGGCACTGCCTGCACCCATGTACGGCAGCAAAAGTTCTGATTATTCCGCGGAATGAGGAGTATAGTTCTCGCAGACGGCCTAGAAAATCACAACTTTTAATTTTCCGTCGGTTTTAGTACACGATGTAACTTCAGAAGAGTCAAGTTTTAAATAGGAATAATATAGAAACTCTTTGGTCATTTTTTAGTGAGATGCTAATGGTCTAATCAGATTCGATTATCTATGCTAAGCTAAGCTAAAAGTGTTACCGCCAGACCCGGAGATCTGCTGAATGGATTCGAAAACGGTAAAACTCAACTGTTTAACTCTAGGGGAGTTGGAAAATGAGCCTATTTTCAAAAATAGTGGAGTGTTCCTTTAAAGTGAAGACATAGAAAACATGCGAACAGAAGCAATGAGTAAATGCTTTGATGATCTTTGAGTGCAGTTTGACTAATGTTTGTCGGGATCTCGTCCATTCAAACAGCAGAGGCAGTGGTTTTCAGACCGTGCCGCATTTTGAGCTTCAGTAAGGTTTGCAGGAATCGCTGGAGTTTGGGCGTCGCGCAGTATCGCTTGTCTTTGGCGTGAAGTCTGAAAGCAGAGGATGGAGGAGTTTAAGCCTTCAGAAGCTCATCATTCAGCAGACATGAAATATGAATGAATCACTCACACGAGCGCGTCGATGGCGCAGACGCCGTGGCTCGTCTGGACCTCATACTTGCTCACGTTCATCAGAATCTCGAGCGGAAACCTGTTAGTCGTTTCAACACAACATTTGGGTGTGACGCCTGAAAAACACACACACACACCTGAGCAATGCATTAACACCACAAATGCAACAAAAAGATTCATTCTCGTAGTGTAAAAAAAAAAAAATTTGTAAAAATGAATAAATAGTAACACTTAATTTTAAGGACCAATTTTCATTCTTAACTAGCATTCAAACTGTGCCTGTGGGCGTTTTTAGTACTTATATTCTGAGGCACCAATCTTAGGATCCATGAGCATACCTGAACTTAACTACCTTACTTACTATTAATAAGCAGCAAATTAAGAGTTTGAGGCAAAACTCGAATAATGAGAATTGGACGTTAAAATGAAGTGGGACCAAAATAAATTCATACATTACATCTCTAATAAAACATATTTAAATTTTTTTCTATTATATACACAATGTATAAAAAATAATGCACAAAAATATAGTATTTCAGGACTGTTTGAAAGACCAAAAAATGTATTCCTGTATTAGTAACTAAAAAAAAAAAAAAAATCTAGAGTAACTCGATAAACGTTTATATAATAAAAAAAAATAATTTTTTCAGAGGTATTTATGCATTAAAATATATATATGATATATCTTATTACCGTAAATATTTTTACATACTGTAGATATATACACATACTTTAGATATAGATGCACTCAAGATTATACATACCAAACCACAACACACACATCTATATATATATATAGATATATATTTTTAAGTAGGGGGAGAGAGAGAGATGATAGATAGATAGATAGATAGATAGATAGAAGAAGATATAGATAGATAGATAGATAGAAATAAAAAAGGAAAACCATGACTGTGATTGGTTATTATTGCAGTAAGCCTAGATTACTTGCCCACCCGGCGTGAGGTGCGAGAGTTAAAATCCCAAACACTAGGAGCTCCATCTGAAGATCAGTGAGATCGGCTGTGAGTCCTGTGAGCTCTGAGACTGGGACACACTCTTTTACGAGCCGTTAATACTCCTCCTATCAGCCCCACAGATGATCATCCACTCAGAGACAAACCCAACCACTGATCAGACATCACACCGCCCCGCGTTCCTTAAACCAGACAGAGCTGCAGTGTATCAAATAAAAGCCTTTATTCAATCTCCTAAAACATCATTTACATCCAATAAAAATACATCAAATTACAACCGACTGTAAAAATGAAGTTCAAAATCTGTCAAATTACTGTGTAGCAAAATTACAATTTCACAGTTACATACACTTAAAAATCTCAAATAAAATCATGGATAGCAGCATCAAAAACATCTGTAGCTTCAATCTCCACAGTGTCACGCATCTGAAACAGACAAAACATACAACTAAATAATGTATTTACTTCCGAAACGAACAGATTAGATTAAAAAAATACTCGATTACAGGAATAAATTCAAAACTGTAAAATCAGTCACCATTGTATTTATTTTTAAATGATGAGATCTAGGGCTCTCAAACTCCAAAAATGAGAAAATGATCATAATCATTGATATGATATATTTCAAATCCTATGATACTTTTGTGAAATTTATCAGCATATAATGAAGTAAAATGAGCTTTTTTAGCTGAATGGACTGCTGTGCTGAAGACAGACAGAAAGTCATGTGTGTTTATGGATGAAAGAAATCAAGCGGCTGATCGATAACTCACCCGTCCTCTTCCACGAGCTCAAGGCTTTACCGGAGGAGACTTGGATCTGATCCTGGCTCTGTTGGAAATGCTGGGAAAACACGGGAATTGAAACAACATCCAGTTTAGTGAAGAGATTCAGTTCCCTCTGGAAAATGATGCGAGTTCAGTGTGCTTTTGTCTGAACAAGAACAAACACATGAAAATGTCAATCTCACACGGACTCGGAGGCATTCAGCCTGCAGTGCAGAGATGAGCTTTTCTGACAGGAAAACCGTTTATTACGCAAAAGTATTGAAATATTGTGTGATTGTGTTTGAGCAACTGCAGCTTTACTATCAGGAGCAAAACAAACTAAACTTTAATTGAAGGTTCACTTATGTTCTCACTGTCAAGAGTGTTTTTCATGAAGTTTTCCATTGATATTATTAAGATTATACTATATTTATTATCTTTTTGTTTTACATTTAATATATATATACAGTGGGTACGGAAAGAATTCAGACCCCCTTAAATTTTTCACTCTGTGTTATATTGCAGCCATTTGACTAAAATCATTTAAGTTAATTCTTTTTTCCTCATTAATGTACACACAGCACCAAATATTGACAGAAAAACACAGAATTGTTAACTTTTTTGCAGATTTATTAAAAAAGAAAAACTGATATATCACATGGTCCTAAGTATTCAGATTCTTTGCTGTGACACTCATATATTTAAACTCAGGTGCTGTCCATTTCTTCTGATCATCCTTGAGATGGATATACACCTTCATTTGAGTCCAGCTGTGTTTGATTATCCTGATTGGACTTGATTAGGAAAGCCACACACCTGTAAATATAAGACCTTACAGCTCACAGTGCATGTCAGAGCAAATGAGAATCATGAGGTCAAAGGAACTGCCTGAAGAGCTCAGAGACAGAATTGTGGCAAGGCACAGATCTGGCCAAGGTTACAAAAAAATTTCTGCTGCACTTAAAATTCCTAAGAGCACAGTGGCCTCCATAAAAACGTTTGGGACGACCAGAACCCTTCCAAGAGCTGGCCATCCGGCCAAACTGAGCTATCGGGGGGGAAGAGCCTTGGTGAGAGAGGTAAAGAAGAACACAAAGATAACTGGGACTGAGCTCCAGAGATGCAGTCGGGAGATGGGAGAAAGTTGTAGAAAGTCAACCATAACTGCAGCCCTCCACCAGTCGGGGCTTTATGGCAGAGTGGCCCGACGGAAGCCTCTCCTCAGTGCAAGACACATGAAAGCCCGCATGGAGGACTCCAAGATGTTGAGAAATAAGATTCTCTGGTCTGATGGGACCAAGATAGAACTTTTTGGCCTTAATTCTAAGCGGTATGTGTGGAGAAAACCAGGCACTGCTCATCACCGTCACTGTCCAATACAGTCCCAACAGTGAAGCATGGTGGTGGCAGCATCATGCTGTGGGGGTGTTTTCAGCTGCAGGACAGGACGACGGGTTGCAATCGAGGGAAAGATGAATGCGGCCAGTACAGGGATATCCTGGACGAAACTTATCCAGAGGGCTCAGGAACTCAGACTGGGCCGAAGGTTTACCTTCCAACAAGACAATGACCCTAAGCACACAGCTAAAATAACGAAGGAGTGGCTTCACAACAACTCTGTGACTGTTCTTGAATGGCCCAGACAGAGCCCTGACTTAAACCCAATTGAGCATCTCTGGAGAGACTTAAAAATGGCTGTCCACCAACGTTTACCATCCAATCTGACAGATCTGGAGAGGATCTGCAAGGAGGAATGTTAGAGGATCCCCAAATCCAGGTGTGAAGAACTTGTTGCATCTTTCCCAAAAAGGACTCATGGCTGTATTAGATCAAAAGGGTGCTTCTACTAAAGACTGAGCAAAGGGTCTGAATACTTAGGACCACGTGATATTTCAGTTTTCTTTTTTAATAACTCTGCAAAATGTCAACAATTCTGTGTTTTTCTGTAAAAATGGGGTGCTGTGTGTACATTAATGAAAAAAAATAACTTAAATGATTTTAGCAAATGGCTGCCATATAACAAAGAGTGAAAAATTAAGGGGGTCTGACTACTTTCCGTACCCACTGGATATATTTATATATATATTGTTTTCCAAATATTTTTATTATTATAATTATTATAAGCATTAGTATTAAAAAAATAATTTCTGTGATTATATATATTATTTAGGCATATTATTATTATTAATATAAATGTTACTATTATTCAATGTACTTATTATAATACGAGTATATAAAAAATAATAATTTTTGTAATTGTGTACAATGTACAAATCATCTATATTAAACATTAATGACTATTATATATATGTTTTTGACATATTATAATTTCAATATATACTAGAACATTTATTTCAAATTTATTCAGTATATTATTTACATAAATTTTTTTTTTTAATGTTATACAATCATATTATCCTCATTAAAACTTTAAAATTTTTTTTGGGCAAAACCCCCCATTTTTTTTTTTCAATATATATATACTATTAATGTATTACATATTATCATTTTAAAATTATTATTTAAGTTTTGCCATTATTATTAATTATAATAATGATTACTACTAATACTATTATTGTTATTTAGATAAATATATACTCTTTATTTATTCAAAGGTATTTCTATATAAATAATACTTTTCAATTTCTTTGTAGCCTATATATTACGATCGTCATCACCAAATATATCCCACTGTGACAACGTGTTGTTCAAAGCATTGTGAAAAATAGCTTTTACTAGTTAAGGCTTTGACATTTGTGTGTATAAAAATAAATAAATAAACCCATTCTAAGAAATATTTACTGGAGTCGCAGTGGGATGACAACTAACTCGGCCTATATTGACCCTGGAGCACAAAACCAGTTTAAGTGTCCAATTTTAAAATTGAGATTAATACATCATCTGACAGCTGAATAACTAAGCTTTCCATTGATATCGGCTTTGTTAGGATCTTGACAATATTGGTCGCGAACAAATGGAATCTTGAGGGTGCAAAAAAAATCTAAATACTGAGAAAATCATCTTTAAAGTTGTCCAAATGAAGTTCTTAGCAATGCATATGATATTACTAATCAAAAATTAAGTTTTGATATATTTACGGTAGGGAAATTGACAAAATATCTTCATGGAACAAGATCTTTACTTAATATCCTAGATGTGATTTTTGGCATAAAATAAAAATCTGTAATTTTGACCTATACAATGTATTTTGGCTATTGCTACAAAATATACCCATGCTACTTATTACTGGTTTTGTGCTCCGGGTCAAAGAATCCTCTGTGCATGTGTGTTTGTACCTGTTGGATCTGCTGGATTTCTCTCATGGCCAGTCGTATGGAGGGGTAGAGTCGGGGGAACGGTCTGCTCTCTACGGTCGGATCGTCGTCCTTGTGCTCCATCTGAGTGGCTTCGACTCGTCTGCGGCGGTCAGAGATGCGCTTGAGCACCGGCGGTTTGTGGGACTCTGGGTTTGAGTTTCCTCCCGGCAGCAGGATGAGTCTCTGCATCTCTAAGTGCACTTTATGTGAACCCGTGTCCATGTCCTGATCCTCAGCGGGACGCTCCACCGCAGACGACGACAACGACGATGAAGGTGATGATGATGATGTAAAAGCTTGAGGCCTCATCAAGTCGGCTCTGATCACACATCTGCACCACAACACACACACACACACACAACAAAGACCAGCGTTTACGCCTCTCTCTACACTGAACACACAGCTGTGAGTGGAGTGCAGGACACTCACCTGACCGCAGGGCAGCGTCAGCAGCTCCATGAAAGGCATGATGCCCAACTGAGTGTGATACTGGACCAGATCTGTGAGAGAGGAATGAGCCCGATCCTCCCCGAGAATCACATACTTCCCATTGCTCTGCATCTCCACCATATAGTGACGACAGCGATCAGCACCCCTGACATAGAGCACAAACCAGCCCCAGCAGACGCGTTTACAATCAATCAGTAAACAAAAATGCATATATACATTAAAAATAAATAAATAAATAAAATCAAGTCAACATCAACAAACATAAACAAATTACGGAACAAGAATTAGAATAATTAAAACAACAAAAATACAAAATTATAATTGTGGCTTTTAGTTTGAGCATGTACTATTATTACTAGTATTATTATTAATGAAAATAATTATTATTATTATAACAAACCATATCATAGTTTATTTAAAGTATTCATATGTATGTATTATTATTATTATTATTATTCTTAATAGAACTAATATTATTTAAAGATTTTTACATTATATTATAATCACATTATTATTTAATTTATATCAAATTAAGTTATTACGGAAAACAATATACAAATAAATAAAATAGACAATAAGAATTAGTATTTATACATAAGCATATATTAGTTATGTAAATGTATTCATATGTGATTTATTATGTAGTAATAATAGAATAATATTATTTAAAAGATTGTACATTATATATCATCACTTATTATTATTTATATAAAATTAATGGATTACTGATAAACAATACTAATCATAAATAAGAATAGTTAAAATTAAATATTCATTAAAACTCTGAGTATTTGCTAAGTATTATTATTATTAATAATGACAATAGAGTATAAGAATATAAATATATACATTTGAATTATGATTATTTATATCATTTATCATTATCATTATATTTTAGATATAAAAGAATATTAAAACAAATGTTACTATTTTTAACCTATTAAAAATAAATAAATAAAATAAAATATATTGTTAATAATAACTAGCACAAATGCAAATGTTATTAAATGAGTATTAATAATACAATAATAAATTATTTACGATTTATTGTGATGTTAGATATTATACTATATTAAATAATAATCATCTAAAAAAATATGTACAAAAAATTGGAAAATAAAAACCATCATATTCTGTTGCTGAAATTGAATTATGTACTTTTACACCATGTACGTTTATGTAAACTCCTTAAACATGCACAGTCTTTTTATGAGAAAATAAAACTGTTTAAAGGAAAACACGATCAACATAGTCACACAAACAGTCTGTCAACACAGTTTTCATCTTCTCCTGTAAAAGAGTTTCTATTGCATTACTGGTTTGCAAATATGTGACCCTGGAGCACAAAACCAAGTCATAAGGGTACATTTTTCTAAATTGAGATTTATACATAATCTGAAAGCTGAATAAATGGGTTACCATTGAGTAGGTTTGTTAGGCTAGGACATCTTGGCCGATAGATACAACTATTTGACAATCTGGAATATGAGGGTGCAAAAAATATTGAGAAAACCGCCTTTAAAGTCGTCCAAATGAAGTCCTTAGAAACGCATATTACTAATCAAAAATTAAGTTGTTGATATATTTACGTAGGAAATTACTAAATATCTCATGGAACATGACTTTATTTTAATATCTAATTAATGATTTGGGGCTTTAAAGAAAAATCAATAATTTTGACCCAAAAATGTATTGTGGCATGATAAAAATTATCCCCAGCGAATTAACAATGCTTTTGTGCTGCGGGTCACAATAACCTAGGTTTCATACTGAGCTTAGTGATACTGAGGTTGATTTGTCTCATTTTGCCTAGGTGTCTCATGCACTAGAAGTCTTTTTTAGTGAATAACCTCTTAAATTTCAATTGCAACAATTTAAACTTGAAATATGCAGCACATGTTATACTACCGTTGGTGCCGTTATTGTGATTTTTCTCATGATTTGACTGTTTGGCACAAACTTCACTGTTAGGTACAATGTGAAACCTTCCAGGGGCTCTGACCCACTCGCATCAGAAGCAGCCGAGGGTTTGTTGATCAGGAATCTTCTGATCGTGCGAAGCCAAAGGCTACAGTCAGACATGATAACTGTATGTTCAGGAGGAGGGTGTGAATGAAGCGCACCTGCGTGAGATCATGCCGTGGAACCAGCTGGGGAAGCCGCCGTCTCTGGTCAGCTTACGCACCTGCGTCTCTTTGAACCAGCGGCTGGTGTTGGTTTCTCAGCGGTTCCTTTCCTTCGATCTCATATGTGGCCTGACAGCATCAGAGGAGAGTCCAGCTCGTTATCAAACGGGTCGCCTGACCACAAACAACCAAAAAACGACATAGTGACCCTGGACCACAAAAACCAGTCATACGGGTGATTTTTCGAAATAGAGATTAATAGTTCATCTGAAAGCTGAAATAAATGAGCTTTCCATTGATGTAAGGTTTGTTAAGATAGGACAATATTTGACCGAGATACAACTATTTAAAAATCTGGAATCTGAGGGTGCAAAAAAAATAAATAAATATTGAGAAAATCACCTTTAAAACTGTCCAAATTAAGTTCTTAGCAATGCAAATTACTAATCAAAAATAGTTTTGATATATTTACGGTAGGAAACTTACAAAATATCTTCATGGAACATGATCTTTACTTAATATCCTAATGATTTTTAGCATAAAATAAAAATATAATTTTGACCCATACAATGTAAAGTTGGCTATTGCTACAAATATACCCCAACGACTTAAAACTGCTTTTGTGCTCCAGGGTCACATATGAGACTTAAATCAGGGTTATTACCGTTAACTAAAACCATGAAAACATAAAACACTGAAATAAAATTTAACTGAAACAAAATACTTTTATATGACCAGTTACCAAGGCAACATTTTAGTTTAGTTAACTTTAAATTGAAGCACTAAAAGAAATAAAATGAGCTGAAATAAAAATGAATACAAAGTATAGAGATATTTAAACAAAAGAAACAGAAAATAAATAAAAATGCCAAAAATAACGCAACTTTAAAATTAAAATGGAAGATATAAAAATGAAAACTAATTCAAAATATAAATAAAAACTATAATATACATATAATCTATATCACAATATAAAAATACAACCACTAAAGTTAAACCAAAATGGCATATAACAGGTGACGAAGAAAATAACATGTGACAAACATGATTTAAGAAAGTAAATTAGGTAAATTTTGGTTTGAAGTCGACTTTAAACTTCAAATATTAATTAAATAAATTATAAAACAAACACACAAACAACATCATAAATAATTAGAATTGTGCATATTAGTTTTTGCATAGTATAATAATAATAGTAATGAATTATTAATATAAATATATATTCTTGTAAATGTTTATTGAATGTATTCATGTCTTAAGAAATAAACCAAAATAGTAATTGATTAATGGTCAATTCTTGTATTACGTGTATAAATCTATTATTGGCTTATTCATATAAATGGGACTATTCTAATAAACTAATAATATAATAGGTAATCTTACAAAAAAGTTTTGTTTTTGAATAAAATATTATAAAATTAATACTACATAATATAATATTTTCAAGAGATTCATCATTATTATAAATTTGATTTACTATGGTATGAATGTAATTCTTTATTTATTATTATAATATAAACTTAACTATTTTAATAACACTAATAATAATAAATAGTGAACATACAAATTTTTTTTTTTGTATGATAAAATATGATAACATTTTATTATATTAATAATAAATATTTTTCAATATAACCATCATCATACTTATATATTTTATTTATTATTTTGTATGAATTATTTACATTTGACGTCATTTAGATCAGCATTATATAAAGGTTTGGACTATACTAACAAACCCAAGAACCCCACCAGATGTTCACAATCCACCGAGAATAAATTTAATGAATGTATGATGAAGTGTAGGGGTTTTGAAAACCCAGTTGAGCTTAAAGTACCCGGACTAGATTGAGGAACTTGGCAAAGAAGCACTTCTTTACACACTTGCTAAAGTGAGGAGTCTCAATCTCAATAAATGCATGTGTTAATATTTCACGGGATAAAAGACTCAAACAGCTTGCTGCGAGGCACTGCGGCCAGGCGCCAGATGTGATGCTTCAGGACGGTGCTCGACGAGCGCGGACTCGCCGACAGGCCTCCGGGCTTCTGCTTCAACGGCAGGGGCACGGTGGAGACGCTGGTCCGTAACACACACACACACACAACACACCACACACACACACACACACACACGGCTTTAACCCTCTAAGCACCAAAGTTGCAAAATTGCGACAAGACGTCATACTTAATCAAATAGACTGTAGTTCCTAATATGGTGTAATATCTCATTTGTATTCCCTACCACTAGATGGCAGACATGTAGTACTTCGATTCTAGACCAAAATTATATCACGTTCCTATTCAAAGTGTTCGAGGAAACAGCAGAGCAAGTGAGCTATCGTGCCATTGATGCGGAAGCAGTTCAGTTCATAACGTGCGAGTAAATTGTGAGATTTGTGAGAGAAAATCGCCAAATGGCTAATAAAAAGTTGTACCGTGAGGATGTGTTGCAAATCACCGATTCTGACTCTGAAGGGTAATATTTGCCTTTTGGAAATGACGATCAGTCGTCTAATAATCGCGCTTCTCCCGGTACATCTTTGCAGCGCAATTGTGCCGCCGTGCAAGGCGCGAGTGTTCACGAAGCACAAACAAGTGATCATTCAAACATCTATTCAATATTTATTATTTCCTGAATATTACTGATCAAAAAGTAGGCTACTGTTCACATGCGTTTTACTACTATATAGTATAGTAATATAGTAATAATTTAGCACTTTCTCCCGTTTTATTGTTGGTTTCCTCTTTTCTGATCATTTGGAATGAGGATAAAAAGATTAAAAAAAAACATGCAAATAAGTTCAAACTTCAATTCAATATCTACCATTTCCTGAATATTATGAAATTCAAGATGGCTGCATCTGATGACGTCATAATATGCTAATTAGACGAGCATATTTACACCCCACATAAACTTTCAGTCATGCCAAACATTTTTCTAATTTACATTAGATCTCTATCTTTAAGCCTTTTCAAGCCACAAGCTTTTGAAATCTTGATGTCAAAATCCAGCATTTTTCCCAAAAATCCCTGGCACCTAAAGGGTTAAGTCCTTTCCACACTGAGCGTGACGCGCTGGAATAAAACAATAGATTTCTATGGATGCTTCCATATAGACAGCGAACATTCGTGACAACACATGAAATATAATGGTTTATTAAAAAAAAATACAGTTGCCAAATGCATAGGCTTTCTAGCATTAATATGATCCTACTATAGCAACAATTTAGCACAGTCCGTTTCACAAAGTCGCATAATTGTTACATCTCTGACACAAATTCCGCGCAAGCGGTGCAACTAAGAATGCAGCACTACTGAGTAAGCTGTAAGATGAAATCATTCTTTAATGTTTAATAGAGGGCTAGATGGTCGTAGTTAGTTGATTATTTCGCTGTATTGTTATTGTTTGTTGCTGTTCAAGTTGTTCTAGCTTACCATCAAATAATTGCATCTGTTAAATGGGTCGCAATGAATGTGTTATGTCAGGGAATCGGTCGCAATAAGCTTGTGTTTCAGTGTAATGCAGACACAATTAAGTATTTCTGGTGGTTGTGGTGGTGTCACTTGTCTGTATTTGTGGTAAAACTGCTGCCTAATGCCGAGTTCACACTGCACACGATTTTAGCCCGCTTTACAACTCGCCGGACAGGTTTGCGAAAATCGCCAGACCAATGCCCGAAATCGGAGGCAAATCGGTGCTCGTTCAAGCGAGTGACAATCACGCAGAGTGAATTATCAAAGACGCAATCTGAGGGAATCCAAACTTCATTATATGAATAATCCCGTCAACAAATTCCAAGGTTGCCCAGTGGCCAGATCTTGTATGAAAGCATCCTTCTCACTAGGGGTGCAATGGTTCGTGGAAAAAAATCGAACCGTACCGTTCTCCACACACGGTTCGGCATGCACTAGGACCGCGGTTCAACTTAAATCCGACAATGCATCTGTAATATGGATTGTTAGAGTTCGGCTAATGCATGTTTCTGTCGATGGATACAAATTCTGGCTTCTCAATACATTACAACAAGAGCGATGAGAGAGAGAAAAAAATACTTGGACAAACCAGTCACTCTTTGTTCAATGCAAGTGCTTTATGCTGAAATAACTGTAATTTATGCCGTCATCACGTGTTGATAGCGCAGGTGAGACCTGAACAGCAAACGTTGATCTGTTTTTAAACTAAACTCATTTAAGCCTTGCCAGTTTCATTATTAAAGAGCCAGAAGACGTGAACTCGCGCGTCTTCTAGTGAGAAGATCTGTGTGGTCGCTCATCCAAAGCACGTGAACCTGCACGTCTCAGAACGTGCAAATATTAAGCTCTCTTTGAAGTATTGTGCTTGAATGGACAAATTCACACAAAAATTATGTCAAAACGCCTGTCTTGGTGAGTATCCTAGCAGACACATAGTCGGCTGAACGTACGGTATCAGTGCGTTCTCTTAAAGTGACAGCACTTTCTTTATGTTAATCAAACAACAACAACACGGAAATCTCTCACTGCTCTTGATTGAATAACTTTTGTAACTTTAATAAAGATTCATCTTTTATTTATACAGTGAAATATGCAATGCTGTTTTTCATTTCATTAATTTATTCAATTTCTGTACCAAAAAACTAATGTTAGACCTACCTTAAAAAACCTGAAAAGCACTGTTTATTAAACTTGTGTCTTTGTTGTATTGTATTTATTTTGTGCTATTGCTTGTCGGTAGATGATTGTTCTATTTTCTTTCTTTTTATTGAAATATATAGTTTTTTCCCTATACATAGCACATACCGAACCGTACCGAAACTGTGACTCTAAAACCGTGATACAAACCGAACCGTGAGTAAGTTGAACCGTTGCACCCCTATTTCTCACACAATTTCAACCCATTTGTCCCCTCAACTTGGCAACCTACAACAACGAGGAGTAACGTACCGCGGGAAGGAATGGATCACTGGTAGAAATGGGACGGGAGGAGAAGACTCAAAAAAACGAATAGGCTATACATGCAAATTGAGATATAGCTTACACTTCAAAAGGCTAATTCAGCTTCTAAAAACACGTCTCTAGACCTTGCACTTAAAAAAAAAACACGGACTCTCACACTAAAAACTAGCTGTGTGGAACAGTATTAATAGTACGCGGGCAGGTTTGTTACGGTCGACACAAGACGTGAACGGCCACATATCCTATGTTTTTTTTTTTACTTTGATGTCCTAAGTATCGCCACTTTCGTACCTAGTACGTGGCGCCGGCTCTGGTCAGCGCGGTTCAATCTTTTCTACACTGAATGAAATATAAAAGCAAATAGAATGTGATTATGACGCAATATTTTCGGTATGCGTTTTGTAAGAGTCATGGTATTTTTATAGCAATAAAGGGTTTAGCCAGTATTAGCAGTGTATGTAGGTCGTAGGGGTTGCACCGACTAATCGACTAGTGGACTTTAATGCTCTGCCATGACGCTTTAAACTAGTCGCTGGTCCTATAGAGGGCGCAACAGAACGAAAAATCTTTGAAGTCCACATTTACGCTACGATTTTAAACAGTTAAAATGACAAATAAATGCATAATCTGAAAGCGATCCACAAGACATCTGTGATTATATTACTGGATGCTCGAAAACTGAACGGGAGAATGCACGTTTTAAACAGCTTATTGCACAGGTAAATTAATCGCCGTTCTAATCTAATGCGCTGCTGCACTGTAACACACACACATAGGCTACAGACAGTAGCGCGTACATGACGCGTACATAATCATTCAGCGCGGAAATGTATTGTCTGTTCTGCGATTTCTCAATATAATAGCTTAGAAACTGAAAAGTTCAAGGATTTATTTCTTAATAACTAAATTCCACAGCGTCACTACTAGTAGAGAGACGCTGCCAGGTAGAATTAATTCACACAGGCAATCGCTCTCACTAATGCATTCATATGAAAGTAATCTTTAATGTGCTACTTTATCTGTATCTGATTTAGAATGAGCAGAAATCTGTGAGAAATATAACGACTCAAAGACAAAAGAACTGATAAAAACGAGCTGTTATAGGAGCAATAGCCGTGTGGGCACCGCTGTGTCATCTGCCATAGCTGTGCACAAGCTGTTTATCACAACTCCAGACTTATTTGTTCATTAATAACATCATCAGCGACTAGTCGACTTCGACTCTTTTTGACTACATCACATACAATCCGACCTCAAACAATCCACGACCACAACCGGTAACCTCGCATCACATGTGCGTGTGCCACTGTATTCCCGCGCTATTAATCAAAATACGCGTAGAATCACAACTGGAAGGTATTACAAGCCCGAGGATGGTTAAAGTGCGGTACGCAAATGCATTAATCTCTTACATAACATTGCGTGTGCTTGATGCTACTCTAATTACATTTTAGGATGTAAACTTTCTTGTAAGCATATAAGCTACAGTGGGGAAAAATAGTATTTAGTCAGCCACCAATTGTGCTCTTAAAAAGATGAGAGAGGCCTGTAATTTAACTATGAGAGACAAAATGAGAAAAATTAAATCCAGAAAATCACATTGTAGGATGTTTAAAGAATTTATTTGCAAATTATGATGAAAAATAAGTATTTGGTCAATAACAAAAATTCATCTCAATACTTTGTTATATACCTTTGTTGGCAATGACAGAGGTCAAAACGTTTTCTGTAAGTCTTCACAAGGTTTTAACACACCGTTGCTGGTATTTTGGCCCATTCCTCATGCAGATCTCCTCTAGAGCAGTAATGTTGTGGGGCTGTCGCTGGGCAACACGGATAACTCCCTCCAAAGATTTTCTATGGGATTGAGATCTGGAGACTGGCTAGGCCAATCCAGGACCTTGAAATGCTTCTTACGAAGACACTCCTTCGTTGCCCGGGCGGTGTGTTTGGGATCATTGTCATGCTAAAAGACCCAGCCACATTTCATCTTCAAAGCCCTTGCTGATGGAAGGAGGTTTTCAATCAAAATCTCACGATACATGGCCCATTCATTCTTTCGTTTACACGGATGTGTCGTCCTGGTCCCTTTGCAGAAAAAACAGCCCCAAAGCATGATGTTTAAACCCCCATGCTTCACAGTAGGTATGGAGTTCTTTGGATGCAACTCAGCATTCTTTCTCCTCCAACCACGACAAGTTGAGTTTTTACCAAAAGTTCTATTTTGGTTTCATCTGAACATATGACATTCTCCCAATCCTCTTCATCCAAATGCTCTCTAGCAAACTTAAGACAGGCTTGGACATGTACTGGCTTAAGCAGGAGAACACGTCTGGCACTGCAGGATTTGAATCCCTGGCAGCGCAGTGTGTTACTGATAGTAGCCTTTATCACTTTGGTCCCAGCTCTCTGCAGGTCAATCACTAGGTCCCCCCGTGTGGTTCTGATATTTTTGCTCACAGTTCTTGTGATCATTTTGACCACACGGGGTGAGATATTGCGTGGAGCCCAGATCGAGGGAGATTATCAGTGGTCTTGTATGTCTTTTATTTTCTAATAATTGCTCCCACAGTTTTTTTTTTTCACACCAAGCTGCTTACCTATTGCAGGTTCAGTCTTCCCAGCCTGGTGCAGGTTTACAATTTTGTTTCTGGTGTCCTTTGAGAGCTCTTTGGTTTTGGCCATGGTGGAGTTTGGAGTGTGAATGTTTGAGGTTGTGGACAGGTGTCTTTTTATACTGACAACGAGTTCAAACAAATGCCATTAATACAGGTAACCAGTGGAAGACAGAGGAGCCTCTTAAAGAAGAAGTTAAAGGTCTGTGAGAGCCAGAAATCTTGCTTGTTTGTAGGTGACAAATACTTATTTTACCGAGGAATTTAACAAATTAATTCTTTAAAAATCATACAATGTGAATTTCTGGATTTTTTTTCCTCATTTTGTCTCTCATAGTTGAGGTATACCTATGATGAAAAAATTAACGGCCTCCTCTCATCTTTCTACGTCGGGAGACGAACGTTGCCACAATGGGGGCTGACATATTAACTTTTATGCCCCACGGTATGTTTAACACCTATTTTTTTGCGCATTTTGATAGTACGCATTAGAGCGAGTGATTGAAACGCAAATTTAGAATAAAAAGTTTTTACACTCGCTTGAGGTAGTTTTTGACTTGAAAAAGGGTTATTGCGAATAATGGGAGATGAAAATGCATTTGCCAAGTAAATTCCTCCATGGGCATCAAAAAAGTCATGTGACTTTGCGCTACAAGACGGGATAACTTGACTAACCAGCGAACCGATCACGTTCACAGCATCTATATGTTGTNGGATTAATCTTTAATTTATACAGTAAATATGCAATGGTTTATTTTACATTTGAGTACTTTATTCAATTTCTGTACCTGAAAACTAATGTTAGACCTACCTAAAAACCTGAAAAGCACTGTTTATTTAATTTGTATCTTTACTCTATTGTATTTATTTATTTGTGCTGTTGCTTGTAGTTAGATGGTTTGTTCTTATTTTCTTTATTTTTATTTGACAATATAGTTTTTGTCCCTAAACATAGCACATACCGAACCGTACCGAAACCGTGACTCTAAAACCGTGATACAAACCGAACCGCGAGTAAGTTGAACCGTTGCACCCCTATTTCTCACACAATTTCAACCCATTTGTCCCCTCAACTTGGCAACCTACAACAGTGATGAGTACCGCGGGAAGGAAAGGATCACTGGTAGAAATGGGACGGGAGGAGAAGACTCAAAAAAACGAATAGGCTATACATGCAAATTGAGATATAGCTTACACTTCAAAAGGCTAATTCAGCTTCTAAAAACACGTCTCTAGACCTTGCGGTTTAAAAAAAAAAACACTGACCTGTCTCACAACTAAAACACTAGCTGTGTGAACCCAGTATTAATAGTAGCGGGCAGGTTTGTTTACGGTCCGACAAATACGTGAACGGGCCACATAGCCTATGTTTTTTTTTTTACTTTGTGCTACGTCATCGCCCCCTTTCGTTACCTCAGCTACGCTGGCGCCGGCTCTGGTCAGAGCGCGTTCACTCTTTTTCTACACATGAAATATAAAAGCAAATAGACATGTGATTATGACGATATATTTTCTGTATGCGTTTTGTACGCAGCTCATGGTATTTTTATAGCAATAAAGGCTGTTTATGACAAGTATTAGCAGTGTAGCGTAGGGGTTGCACTGACTAATCGACTAGTCGACTTCAATGCTCTGCCATGACGCTTTAAGCTTGATGTCGACTAGTCGCTGGTCCTATAGAGGGCGCAACAGAATAAGAAATCTTTGAAGGACTTCCACATTTACGCTCTGTTTCCAACCAGTTAAAATGACAAATAAATGCATACTCTGAAAGCACTCCACAAGACATGTGTGATTATATTACTGGATGCTCGAAATTGAACAGGAGAATGCACGTTTTAAACAGCTTATTGCACAGGTAAATTAATCGCCGTTCTAATCTAATGCGCTGCTGCACTGTAACACACACACATAGGCTACAGACAGTAGCTCGTACATCACAAGCACAGAATCATTCAGTGCGGAAATGTATTGTCAACACTGTTCTGTGATTTCTCAATAAAATAGCTTAGAAACTTAAAAGTTCAAGCATTTATTTCTTAATAACTAAATTCCACAGCTTCACTACTAGTAGAGAGACGCTGCCAGGTAGAATTAATTCACACACGCAATCGCTCTCACTAAATAATGCATTCATATGAATGTAATCTTTACTGTGCTACTTTATCTGTATCTGATTTAGAACGAGCAGAAATCTGTGAGAAATATAACGACCCAAAGACAAAAGAACTGATAAAAATGAGCTGTTATAGGAGCAATAGCCGTGTGGGCAGCGCTGTGTCATCTGCCATAGCTGTGCACAAGGTGTTTGTCACAGCTCCAGACTTATTTGTTCATTAATGACGTCATCAGCGACTAGTCGACTTCGACTCGACTTACATCACATAAAAGTCGACTTCAAAAAATCAGAAGTTGCCTCAATGTGCGTGTGCATGTGTGCTTATAATCAAAATCAAATATCGAGCCCAACTGGTAAGTTGTTACAACCACTAGATGGTTTAAAGTGGGTAAGCAAATACATTAATAATTACATACATTTTCAAGTTTAGCTTGATGCTAATTGTACTTCTAATTACATTTTAGGATGTAAACTATTCTTGTAAGCATTATAAAGTACAGTGGGGAAAAAAAGTATTTAGACAGCCACCAATTGTGCACTAAAAAAGATGAGAGAGGCCTGTAATTTTCATCATAGGTATACCTCAACTATGAGAGACAAAATGAGAAAAAAAAATCCAGAAAATCACATTGTAGGATTTTTAAAGAATTTATTTGCAAATTATGGTGGGAAAATAAGTATTTGGTCAATAACAAATTTCATCTCAATACTTTGTTATATACCCTTTGTTGGCAATGACAGAGGTTAAAACGTTTTCTGTAAGTCTTCACAAGGTTTTCACACACACTGTTGCTGGTATTTTGGCCCATTACTCCATGCAGATCTCCTCTAGAGCAGTAATGTTTTGGGGCTGTCGCTGGGCAACACGGATTTTCAACTCCCTCCAAAGATTTTCTATGGGGTTGAGATCTGGAGACTGGCTAGGCCACTCCAGGACCTTGAAATGCTTCTTACGAAGCCATTCCTTCGTTGCCCGGGCGGTGTGTTTGGGATCATTGGCATGCTGAAAGACCCAGCCACGTTTCAACTTCAATGCCCTTGCTGATGGAAGGAGGGTTTCACTCAAAATCTCATGATACATGGCTCCATTCATTCTTTCGTTTACACTGATCAGTCGTCCTGGTCCCTTTGCAGAAATCAGCCCCAAAGCATGATGTTTCCTCCCCCATGCTTCACAGTAGGTATGGTTTTTCTTTGGATGCAACTCAGCATTCTTTCTCCTCCAAACACGAAAAGTTGAGTTTTTACCAAAAAGTTCTATTTGGTTTCATCTGACCATATGACATTTTCCCAATCCTCTTCTGGATCATCCAAATGCTATCTAGCAAACTTCAGACGGGCCTGGAAATGTACTGGCTTAAGCAGGGGGACACATATGGCACTGCAGGATTTGAGTCCCTGGAGGCGCAGTGTGTTACTGATGGTAGCCTTTGTTACTTTGGTCCCAGCTCTCTGAAGGTCATGCACTAGGTCCCCCCGTGTGGTTCTGGAATTTTTGCTCACAGTTCTTGTGATCATTTTGACCCCACGGGTTGAGATCTTGCGTGGAGCCCCAGATTGAGGGAGATTATCAGTGGTCTTGTATGACTTCCATTTTAATTGCTCCCACAGTTGATTTCTTCATACCAAGCTGCTTACATATTGCAGATTCAGTCTTACCAGCCTGGTGCAGGTCTACAGTTTTGTTTCTGGTGTCCTTTTACAGCTCTTTTGTCTTGGCCATGGTGGAGTTTGGAGTGTGACTGTTTGAGGTTGTGGACAGGTGTCTTTTATACTGATAATGAGTTCAAACAGATGCCATTAATACAGGTAACGAGTGGAGGACAGAGGAGCCTCTTAAAGAAGAAGTTACAGGTCTGTGAGAGCCAGAAATCTTGCTTGTTTGTAGGTGACCAAATACTTATTTTACCGAGGAATTTACGAATTAATTATTTAAAAATCCTACAATGTGATTTCTGGATTTTTTTTTTCTCATTTTGTCTCTTATAGTTAAGGTATACCTATGATGAAAATTACAGGCCTCTCTCATCTTTTTAAGTGGGAGAACTTGCACAATTGGTGGCTGACTAAATACTTTTTTGCCCCACTGTATGTTTCCAACACCTTATTTTTATGCGCATTTTGAAGTATCGCATTAGAGACGAGTGATGGAAACGCCAAATTTAGAATAAAAATTAGTTTTTACGCTCGCTTGTGGTTTTTGACTTGAAAAATGGTTAATGCAAATAATGGGAGATGGAAATACATTTTGCGAATAAATTCCTCCAAGCGCATCAAAAAAGTCATGTGACTTTGCGCTATGGGACGGCAAAACCTGACTAACCAGCGGACCGATCTCATTCCACAGCATCTGAAATGTTGTTATGGTCATTCAGAAATGCACGAGCAAAGTCTGTCATCAAAGTATTTCTGTATAATTGCCTCCCAGAAATGTCTTACACATCTGTGTTCCCAAACAGCAGCATCCACCTCCGAAAGCAGTGAATTTCTGAAATTCATTGTGTTTCGTGTGCTCGCTCTGAGGCGCAAGTCATTTATTATATAAATCACTACTTTTCTTAGTGATTTATAGTGCCAGGTTATCTGGAAGTGACGATTTTGTTCTCTTTGATTCGTTGTGATGGAAACGATGCTTGTTCGCAAATGTTTTATGCGATATTCCAGTTTTGCGCATAAGTTAAATTCGCAACTTTGGATGGAAACCCGGCTATAGATAGTTTGTTTCTGGTGTAGAACCTTGTTTATCTTAATTTAATGCTCTATATTGAGCAGCGGATGATGTTAAATCCATTTACGAGATACATATCGAGGAAAAATGCATGTGGTTGGGGCCACCTAGCGTGCAGGTGTGAATTAGCAGGAAGGCGAACAAGCGCTTCATGTCGGTGTGAAAGCACCGTTCGGCGGCGATTGCCTCGGGGGGAAAGGCCTTGAAACAACACACGCCACTGCCATCAGCACTGGAGCTGCTGTGAACACAGAGCACAGTCCTTACGCCGGTTCTCCTGCTCCAGCTCCAGTCTCCAGGGACGCCTCCTCCTCTCCTCCTCCAGCTGCTGTCTCCTCCTCTCCTCCTCCTCCTCGTGCTCCTCTCTCTCCCGCTGAGCCTGACACTGTCGCCGTATCTCCGCCAGCAGAGCCAGATACCTCCTCCGGCAGATCCTCATGCGGTAATCTACACAAGAGACGCAGTCAAGTATTAAACACACTCGAATGCCACAAGACAAACTCATCACACTGTTAAAAACAAGCATATATGTGACCCTGGAGCACAAAAGCAGTCATAAAGGTCAATTTTTTGAAATTGAGATTATACATCATCAGAAAGCTGAATAAATAATATTTCCATTGATGTACGGTTTGTTAGGATATGACAATATTTGACTGAGATACAACTAAACTTGAAAATTGAATCTAGAGGATGTAAAAAAATTAAATATTGAGAAAATCATCTTTAAAGTTGAAAAATGAAGTTCTTAGCAATGCATATTACTAATCAAACATTAAGTTTTGATATATTTACGGTAGGAAATGTACAAAATATCTTCATGGAACATGATCTTTACTTAATATCCTAATGATTTGGCATAAAAGAAAAACGATAATTTTGACCCATAAAATTTATTTTTGGCTATTGCTACAAATATCCCCCAGCGACTCAACACTGCTTGTGCTCCAGGGGTCCCATCTCATGTTGACAGTAACACTTGAGACTGAATTCTTTTCATCTGAGGTAATTAAATTTGAAGGAAAATCTGAAAACACACATTGCATTAATGTATAGCCGCAAAACTTGTCTAGTGTGATAAATCCCTTACTAACCGTGTCTGTGTGAGTTTTATACAGTATTTCAGCTATCATCGTGACCGTTGTAAAGCCAGTAAACATGTAACTTTGTGCAAACACAACATTTAACTTTCAGAACACACAAGCAACAGGTCGGACCAAATAAAACTGTTTTAAACAATGTTTTTGAAAGAAGTCTCTTCTGATCAGTAAGGCTGCAGTTATTTGATAATAGATACAGTTGAAATATTGTGAAATATTTTTACCATTTAAAATAACCGTTTCTATTTGAATATGTGGTAAACAGTAATTTATTTCCTGTGATGCGCAGCTTGTATTTTCAGCATCATTCATCCAGTTTCAGGTCAAATGATACTCAGAAATCATTAATTGCTGATTTGCTGCTCAAGAAACATGATATTCTATGATATAATTGATTATTAGTCTGATTTTAGCAATGTTGAACACAGTATGTGCTTTTTAAAATTAAATGAATTTTAATGTTCATTTAATAATGTCTCTTAAGGTACACATTAAATTGATAAAGTTTATATTTTAATGTTACAAAAGATTGTTTTCAAATAAGTGTTTTTCTTTTGAACTTTCTATTAATCAAAAACTCTGGGGAAAAAAAAAAGTATCATGAAGCAGCACAACCTGAAAATTCAGCTTTGATCACAGGAAAAAATTACATTATAAAATATTGAAATGGAAAACAGTTATTTTAAACTGTAAAAAATATTTGACAATACTGTTAATGTTTTTACTGTGCTTCTGATCAAATAAACACATTATTAATTATTAAATAAATAATAATTAATATAAATAGTGTATGACCGCCCATATTTACATATTAAAACAAAGGAACATGACCTGTTCTGATTACCAACAATAATAAAGAACTATGCCACGATGAAGGGGTTAATGAATCATAACAAAAGGTCATTTACATACAAAAGTCTTAAAGGTACAGTAGCAAAAACAGCCTGTATAACTCCAACTATGAGTCAGAGAATGGAAAACCTTTAATGAAACAAACCCTGACATTATGAGTAAATATCAGGGGGGAAACACGCAAAAAAAGGAACAAATCCAGGTAAAGACCCGAGACATCCGAGTTCATGTCTGCACTTGCTCTCATGAGTGTGTTTCTCTGAGAGGTGATTCAGGCTGCTATAACACGGTCAAACGATGAGCTTTCACGCGAGCTCCTCTGTGTTTAATATACTCTTATTGTGGGATAAACAAATGAGTTTAATTGCTCCTCACTCTTCTGAATGACAAGCGCCGCTCGTCCCAGTCTCTCCAGCAGACGAGCCAACTCCTCCTGGTGCCAGTACTTAAAAAACAACCGGGACGACCTGAAAGAGCAGCACAAGAGGACTGCTGTGACTGGCTGATACGTCAATATCATCAGAGCCATTAACGTATCGATTCAATCAGTTCATTCTATTTTATCACCAAAAGTTCAAGCCAAATTAAACTAAATTAAATGAACCTAATATCCTGACAGGACTTACAAAATCTAGATTTTAATATTTTATGAATATAAATGTAGCATATGGATTTGGAACATCAGAAGAATTGAATTTTTTTCCATTTTAGAAGATAACTATTCCTTTTCATTTCAAGCTCTTTTCATTGCAGCAGTAAATGTATAATTAATTAACATTTAAATATTGCTCTTTTGTCTCTTATTTAATAAATGTATGAGATATTCAAAAATGTAATGTATTGCAATTACATACATTAAGTAAAAATACAGTCAAAATACATTTATACATAATGGAATTTTTTTTAAATAAATTATGTAAAATATAAATATGTAACATTATTAATAATCACACACACACACCACATGCATTATTAAATAATTTTAAAATTATAGCGAATTTAGGTATATTTATATATTTATTTTATATTTATTACATTTTAAAAATGTTATTTACTTTAATTTAAAACATTTAAAATAATACATATTGTAAAAAAATTAAAGTATAGTACATATTCTAACACACACAACACACACAACACACACACCACACACACACACACACACACACACACACACACAAACCACATTATATATATATATATATATTATATATATATATATAATTTAACAAATTATTAAATAGTTAATTTCGTATAATTATATATTATATTAACATTGACCAGTTTTATATTACATTTTCCTTACTTACATTTTCTGAATGGTGGTTAGGGGTTTGTTTAAATCATTAGACTGGCATAAGAACAATAATAATTGTGATGCATGTCTCAAATACCCCTAATAATGCTTATAATTTGATTGATTTCATGACTTGCATCTGCATCCCGCTCAAACGTACCCGCACTTCCAGCCAGAGAGTTCAGTGCTGTTCAGGATCGACATGCAACTGAAAGAAAACAAGCCAAATGATCCATATTAATGAAACCGAATGATAGGGAGCTTATTCCTCTCATGTGAGATTTGTCAAATGAACTATTAACATCTTTATTAACAGTACGTCATTATTAACAAAAGTGCTAGTATCTATTTAGGTGGGAACTTTGTGTGTTGTTCACACCTGGTTTTGTCCAGCGGGAGATTCTGTTTGAGCAGCAGAATGTTGTACCTACAGGACAGAAATATGAGTCACGCCGAAGGAAATCTGATGTAATGAGCTCATAAAATGTCAGTTTTCTCGCCTGCACACGAACCTCTCTGCAAACTCCCTGAACTTCGGACGCCACGAGAAACCGTCCCGCCGGATTCGGATGGTTTCCATCAGGCCGTTGTATCTCATCTGCAGAGGATGGAAAGAGAAAATCAGATTATTATCAAATTGTTTATTTAATTAATACATTACATAAATATAATAAATTAATGTATGCATATTATTATGTAATTGTGACCCTGAGAACAAAGCAGTGTAAAGTCGCGGGGGGATATTTGAGCAATAGCCAAACAAACATGTAGGGTCACAATTATCGATTTTTATTTATTGCCAAAAATCAAGGATAATTAAGTAAAGATCATGTGGTTCCATGAGATAGTTTGGTAAATTCCTACGTAAATATATTCAAAACTAATGTTTTGATAGTAAAGGCCATTGCCTAAGAAACTCATTTATTGAAAAACTTAAAGATTGATTTTCTCAAGATTAGATTTTTTTGCTCGATCTCGGAAATGTGTCCTATCCTAACAAAACATACATCAATGGAAAGATTATTTATTATGTAGAAATGCAATTTCGAAAAAATTGACCTTGGTGTGTGTTCCAGGGGGGTCAATATTAATTGTATAATGACATTTTATTATATATTTTATTTTATACCCTGCACACACATATGTATTATACCATAACTTGTATATAAAAGATGTATATTATATAGAAATATTATATAATACATTTTCTGTAATATAACAGTAATAAAGATACATAATAAATATTAATATTAATAGAAATAATAAGTAGTTATATTAGGTATTATTTTTTATTAAAATATAAAATAATTATATCATATCTATTAAAACATAACTATGAACATTTTATAATAGTTTATGACAATATATATTCTATATAAAAATATACATTTTAACTTTAATTATTAAACAATAAATACACATAATAATATATTAATTAAACATTTAATAATCAGAATTTATATTAAGTATATATTGCGCATTATGTATTACATTTCATATTAAAATAAAAAATGTGTCGTTTTATTCTATATTATGTGATATATAATATCTATTATCCTTATAGGCTGAAAACTGCACTTCCATAAATGTCCAGCAGGTGTCAGTGTTGCACAGTCATTCAGTTTTGCTGCTGTACATTCCTAGGCTGCTGTACATCATCTGACCATGTGACTTAATAGTTGTTTATGTGTAGACATACATGCACAGATAGACACAAACTGCATCATTTGAACAGGATGGACCGATCTTCCAGAAAACAGAAAACAATAGCTGCTAGTTGCTTATTACTTACTAACCATCCAGAACACTTTAGAAACCACTAGGCAGCACCCTAACATAGTGGTGGACTAATATCTACACAACACAGAGCTTATAGTCAGTGTTAAAATCTACAATGCGTCATTGAACTAATAGCTCCAACAAGATAATGGCTTAAAAATACAGTGAGATATATTCATATTGGCCCTTAAACACAAATTTAGCGGCTCCTGTATCATTAAAGGGATTTGGATTGAGCTTCATCATAACAGCATTGAAAGGTTTGCAGGTTTAAGTACAGCTCACAGAGCTCAGTCTGCACCGGAGGGCAGGAAAATCTGAGAATGCATTCAGCTCCACAGAGGAAAATAAAAGAGGCCACAGACAGGGCCGAACGCAGCGGAGCTCTCAGTTTAACCCACCTGATCCATCACCAGTTTACTGTCCAGCTGATCGGGCTGCTTGCTTTGGTTGGGTTTGATGCACCGAACAAAGTGTGGACCGGCCGCAAACATCTTCTCCATGAGGACAGCCAGAGAACGCTGCACGGAAAACAACACACAGACGGTTCGGCTGCAGGGTCAAACACACGAGTGAGAGTCAGAGCTGAGTTACCATGAAAACCACAACGCAAAAGATCTTAAACGGTCCAAGAAATAGACTTCACTTTACGAAAATAACATTTATCTTCATTATGGGGTGAAATTTATTTATAGAAAAAAGTTTTCCATCAGAGAATAAAAAAAATACAGATAATTAAATAAAGGTAATTTTATCTCACAATTCTGGAATTCTAATCATATCTGAGATCTATATATATATATATTATATATATATATATATATAAGGGATGGAACGATGCCGATTCACCGGTGCAGCGGCATAAAAAGTTAACATGCGATGCATCGGTTTAAAAAGTGTGCATCAGCTACAAGTTGGCATTTATATCGCAATGCATCGTTTCTAACATATTTGCATCGGTAAAAACCGATTTATTTATGTATAATTACTAGTGGATGCGGTATAGGCCTTACTTTTATTGTTTAGAAAGTGACCAATAATCTGTGACCAACATATATTTATATGTAGATTGATTTCTCCTCTCTAAACTGTTTCTCAAGCGCACGCTCTCATCACTGCTGCTGCGTGAATATGACGAATCACAACACCACAGAGACCTGGGATTAAAGTCCAAAACCTGACTTGAAATAACCTAACAAATCAATCGGGGCTAAAGCGGTTCCATAAATGACAAATTAAGTTCACACAATCTCACTAATTTGTAAGCAGCTCTTAATGTCGATCATGGGTGCATATATCTGTGCTGTTTAATGCATTTGAGATGTTGTGATTTCCTCAGTGCATAACTGATATGTCACAGGTATATTCTTTCATCTGTAAATGTCAGAAAGTCACGCAAACATAGCCATTTTGCTGTCAGGAGTGAACGAGCGCTGCTGCAACTAAACAGACTGAGTGCAATCGCAATAATTCTGAGTAAAATATACATTTTGCTAAAATATTTGTTGTTGGACATTAAATGAGTCTTTTGTAGAATTTTAAACCTACAAACAAGTGTATTTTTATGATAGCAGTAGCTGTAAAGGGACTATTATAGGTAAATCAAATGTAAGCTAGATACAGTAATTACTAAGCTCAAATGAGTTAATGTGTTTCTTATAGCAGTTAAAATATAGTCATTTTCTTTATTATTTATTTTAATTTTTAATTCAGTGATTTGAACTTTTAATGTAGTTATTTTAATGCTTTAAAGAGCTATTTTAGATTGTAATGTCCTAATGTTCTGCAAACTATAAAAGGTACAGCTGTCATAAAAACCATGAGAAAAGGCTGGCAAAAAAAAAAAAAAAAGTCAAATAATAGATGTGAGAGAGTAGTAATATCATTGGGTTCCTATTGGTCAGTGTTAGAGGACTTAGCCTGACAGTTAGCCTGCTTTAGACCAGGTTAGTTTCCCAGCATAAATTGCCACAGTGACTAAGCTTGATCTAGGCCTATGTGAAATTTGCTTTATGGAACCAAATCATTTGACAATGAGTCAGACTAACTGAAATAAGCCTGACGTATTTGGTAAACTTGTTTTATGAAACGGGCCTCGAGGCATGAAAAGTGATCATATTTTCTCCATTGCATCGTATTGCATTGAATTGCATTGTGTTGAATCAAATCGAAATCAGATCGCACTGCATCGTAACAGGGGTGAATAGTATCGCATCGCATCGGTAGCTGCTTCATATGTATCTTTAATGTATCGTATCGTTGGCTATGCATCGAGATGCGTATCGTATCGGCCTGAGTCATGAGATGCACATCCCTAATATATATACCCAGAACTGCAAGTTTATTTTCTAAATTGATATCTTATTTATATCTAATTTATTTCTCATAATTCTAAATTTATATCTTGCTATTCTAAACTTATATCTTATTTATATCTCACAATTCTGAATTTATATCTCAGAGTTCTATCTCAGAGTTTTTATCTTGAAATTCTGAGTTTATTTCTTGCCATTCTAAATTTATATCTAATTTATATCTCACAATTCTGATTTTATATCTCGGAATTCTAAATTGATATCATTTATATCTCAAAATTCTGATTTTATATCTCGGAATTCTAAATTTATATCTAATTTATATCTCAAAATTCTGATTTTATATCTCGGAATTCTAAATTGATATCATTTATATCTCACAATTCTGATTTTATATCTCAAGAGTTCTATCTCACAGTTTATTTCTTGCAATTCTAAATTTATATCTTATTTATGTCTAATTTATATCACGATTCTGAATTTATTTCTCGGAATTCTTTCAGAATTCTGAGTTTATATCTCGCAATTCTAAATTTATATCTTATTTATGTCTAATTTATATCACGATTCTGAGTTTATATCTCGCAACTCTAAATGTATACCACGCAATTCTGAGTTGATAGAAAAAAAACACAGAATCGTGAGATAAAATGTCGCAATTACCTTTTATTCTTTTCATTTTTTAATCCTGTGGCAGAAACAAGCTTCCATAGAAATATGACCTGGACATGTTCTTGACAGTTTTTGTGGGATTAATCAATATAATGTTTCTGATACAAGCAAAATAGAAATTAATAGATGTACACATTTAAGTACATACACATTTACATGCATTTGATTCATCTGATTATAGGATGCATTAAATAAACCAGCACATAAAACTATGATTATTTAGAAGTGAAGATTACCTTGAATTGTGCACCGACGGACTGCTTCCTGGTCGAGTTAAAGTTGTCATCTGCAACTTGTAACTAAAATTAAAATGCACACAGTGTCATGTGGTGAACCGCTGCATACTGCGATCGCTCTCTGCTTAAAGTATCACTGATCTCACAGGAAAGATTAATTTGTCATTTGTACAGCTATAAATACGTTCTAAACACCAGCCTATCGAGGAATCTGGGAAATATTACAAAATGTGTTTTAACAGACAAAAAAATTAACAAAAATTAAATCTTAGATATACCTTGGCTTTCCGTGGCATTAGTGTGCCTGTTCGGGAAAATTGGGGCTGACAAAAAATAAAAAATAAAAAAAAACACACAAAAAATTATATTTAACAATAATAAATGAAAAATTAATTAAATGCTTTTGTTGTTATGGGTTGAGTTTTAAGCATTCACACAAAAAAAAATAAAAATAAGAGACAAATACTTTGGGGAAAAAACATTATGATAAAATTAATTACAATGCAATTATTCAACAACAACAGCCATAAATAAATAAATAAATACAGGACAAAAACGTTTAGAATAAGTAAAAAATAATAATAAATAAAAATGATTGTGGTATTTCAAAGCACACCAAACAAAATATTCTTTTTTTGTTGGTTGCTGGTTGAACATAATAACTTATTACATCTGATATAAACAATAATAAACTAAAAAAAAAAAAACACATACAGGTATTATATATTATATAAGGGGGAAAAAACATTTTTAATATGCTAAAATATTCCTAGCAATAAATAAAAATAATTAACACACACACACAAATACGATATTATATATATTATATATATATATATATATTAATTATCTATCTATAGATATATATTATACACTTGGATACATTTGGGTATTATTTTTATTTATGGTGTGTGTGTGTGTGTGTGTGTGTGTGTTCAAACTCGCCAACCAATGCTTTTTATTGTTGGTTGTGATTTGAGCATTTACACTTATCTAGCGATGTGTGAAGATGGGAGTGAATTCAGACCTGCGAACAGAACGCTGAGGAGAGGAGTGACGCTGTCGATGAAGAGCTTGCGAATGTTGGCCGGTATCGTGTCTCTGTTTTTCTCAAGAAATCCACTTGCATTGTACTGCACCTGGACAGACCACAAAAAGACACTTCATGCAGGAATAATGCACACTTTATGAAGAAAAACACCCTTATTTATGCGTCGTGCCTCTGGGAAAAATGCACATGCATTATTTAATTATTAACCAGCACAACAATTACTTTGTTGATCTACATGAAGTCAGTGATCAGGGGAATTGTTAGGTACTAGTGCTGACGGTGGTTTTGCACACTCACCTTCCCAGCGTAGTGCACAATAGTGAACAGAGGGGTGTGGTTTCGCACAACCTCAAAGTTGGGAGCCGTTTTAAATTTGCTGTTTAACTTGTCAACAAAATCGCGGTCAGTGGCCTGTGGGTGCAGAAGTCATCATCACAAGCTGTTTGCTAGAAATACTGATTTTAACGTTAAATGCACAACAAATGCAGTCACATGACTGTAATGTCCTGAACGTGGACCATCTCCACCGTACATACATGCACGGAATAAAAATGAGCACAAAACAGGCAGAGCTTAATGGCTCTGACGTCTCTTTGTTGCTTATTTTTCAATTCAATGGCTACTAAAATGAATGTTCCTCGTTCAATACAAGTTGAGCTTTATGTGAGCTGTCGATTATAACAGAATATATTTTCATTTCGTTTAAAACACTTACAGTAATGCATTTATAATGAGGCAGGCCAAGCAGGTGGGTTTCATTTGCTAAAGCAATTATATAAAATATAAATATGAAATTTAAAGAAATGCAATACTGAAAAAAAAAAAATATATATCATATTTATATATATTAAAATCATTTAAATTTACACTAATGATTACAAGATATGGAGGATTTACAACAGAACTAATTTTTGAACTTCAGATTGTAAAATGCAAAAAAAGTTTCATTTTGCTAAAGGCAAGTTGTCACGAATTCGAGTTAATGGACTTCAGTTTATTCACCACCCGGGTCACCCTTTACATTTGAATCTCGAACTCCCAAACTGTTGCATTTCACCCCGGACTACATATCCCATCATTTTTGCACAATTTGCACACTGTCCTGATTGCACTCATTGCACACAGCTGTTTCTAATAACCTCACTCACTACATAACACCCACTCTAACCACATTTCTATTATTGTTTAGCCTGCACCCCTTTCCGAGTCTCCGTGTTTTCCTTGTTTTGCCTTGCTTGTTGTTTTTTCGGTTTTTGATCTTTGCCTGTTTTCCTGGATTTATCCCTCTAGTCTCGCCTTTTTGATTCTGTTCGCCAATCGTTGACCTTCGCTAGCCCTAGGATTGTTCTTGTGTTTTGCCCGCCATATACTTGTTTGCCAGTGTTTTGACCCTGCCTGTTTACCACTTCTCTTAAATAAAGCCTGCAGATGGATCCACAAGTCTCACGTCTCGTCAGCCCCGTAACAAATATAAATTAAATGAATATAAATATATACATGTAAATTTTAAAATGAGAAGAAATGCCAATACTTAAATTAACAGATTTAATTATAATAAATATGTCAATTAATAAACTAATAGGTAAATAAATAAAGTATTTTAATGCAGCTAGAGTGGAGGAATTACACTGAAAATATTTTTTTCATACTTCAGTTATAAAATGCAAAATACATTTTTTTTTTATTACGTTAACTGCATTAATATTGTATTAATATTTATATAGTTTACGTATTTTAAAAGAACGGCAAGAATAATTATTACACCTTATGAGAGGGTACAAAAAACCAAACATAACAAAAAAAGGTCAGTATTTTAAATCAGGCCAATGAGGATTACCACATTAAATTATTTTAAGCCTTCGATTAGTAAAACGCAAAAAAAAAAAACCAAAAAAAAACAACTTTACAGTGATGAATTATGAGGCAAGACAATTATATAAATTATAAATAAAAAATGATGAATAAAAATTAAATGCGTTTTAAAAAGTGGCAATACTTAAAGAAAATTTATATATTAAATTATTAAATGTTTAGGTGTACAAATATCTGTTAAATGCACAAAAAAAGCATCTGTTAAATACATAATTGTAAATGCAATTTAAAGAAAAACTTTTTTGTTGTTTGTATTTGTACAAATAAATGTAATTGTGGCCCTATGGAGGACTTGGCAACATGTTTTGTTTTGTGTCTCAGGTTTAACTAGCAACCCCGTCCAGTGTACCTGAGGAAAGGCACTCTGCTCATCCAGCAGTGAGAGAATCCCAATGGGTTTGGTGAGGAACAGGTCCTGAAACAGAGGAACAAACCTGGCATGGGTGAATGAGTTTTCCATGCTGACGAGCTTAAACAGGCCTCTCTCGCTGACGGCGCTGCAGGTTTAGAGCTGAATACTATATGAATGTGACATACATTTAATCTGCAGCTTTCCAAACGGGCGGCTGGTGAACAGCCATAATTACAGGGCAGAGTTCGTGTTTACAGAGCGGGAATCTCACAGGAGAATGAAAACAAGCTTCAGGTTTCTTTTAGCTTCCCATTCAGCAGCGCGCCGAAACGGTTCTGAACACAGACGTACCAGTATGGGTTTGTTGTCCTTGTAGGTTATGGTCTCCCATGTGATGCCTTCCTCTTTATATTCTTTCTGCTCCATCAGAAAAATGTGCTGGAGGGAAACGACATTGAAAATGTGATTATTATATTCAGTGAGTTCCAAATCAGGTCCTGTTGAACGAATCGGAAGTGAACAAAAGTGGCATTTAAGGGTTTCTAACATCTACTGCCTTGGTTTTTCTTCAAGCCTTTATTTGAAATAAAGTTAAATGACCAATTACTTTTATTTTTTGTCATTTTTGTCATGTTACAGTAATGCATTTATAATGAGGCAGGCCAAGCAGGTGGGTTTCATTTGCTAAAGCAATTATATAAAATATAAATATGAAATTTAAAGAAAAAATTTAATTATATCATTTAATTTGAAAGATTGCAAAACTTAAAAATGTAATAGATTTAAATTACTACACTTTCAGGGCATTCCAAATATGGCTAATTAACAAAAAAGCTGTATTTTAAGGCAGCCCAATGGAGTAGATTACCACAGAAAAAAACGGTTTAATTTTGCGAACAATTTATATCACCATTTTAAGAGATTGGAATACGAAGTAATAGATTGCACTATTACAACTTTAGGTGTAAAAATACATGCAGTATAACAAAAAAGCTTAGAATTTTTAATGCAGCCCAAAGGAGGATTACTGAAAATAATTTTCATGCTTCAATTTGTAAAACGCAAAAAAACTACATTAGTATGCATTTATTATGAGGCAAGATATGCTGGAAGGATTTAACTTTGCTAAAGTGATTATAAAAAATATCAATAATACACAAAATGGGTATTTTTAATTATAATTTTAAAGATATTACAATACTTAAAAAATGAATAGTCTTAAATGATTACACTTTTAGGTGTATAAATGTCCAATAAAAAAAAAAAAGTCTAGTATTTTTAATGCAGTCCAATGGAAGAGGACCACAGACGCCTTTTATCTTTCGGCCTTTTTGTCGTTTTACTGACAGAGACAGTCAAAAAGGAGACTTGAATTGAACTTTTTGAAGTGTCAAAGCATGTGCACTACTCAAGCGACATGAAATATGTTTTCCTATACAAATATCAAACTCATAACGAAGCACGATGAAGGACTTACATGGTTGAAGAAATACTGGAGCTGCTCGTTAGCCAGATTAATGCAGAGCTGCTCGAATCGGTTCACAGCAAAGTTTTCAAAGCCAAAAATGTCAAGGATTCCTGTAAAAGAGCAAACCTCGGCTTATACAGTGTAAGATTCTGCATAGGGTTTACTAATGCTAGACTTGCCAAAATATACCCCTCTGTCAGCGATGCATGTAATAGCAATCACCAGCAGACCTCATTCACATGTTGTGGGCATGCCCTAAATTATTTGATTATTGGACTAAAATATTTTAAACTTTGAAAGATGCCTTCGACATAGATTTCGATACAAATCCACTTTTGGCCATTTTTGGGTTGGTAGTAGATGTTAACCTTTCAGTAACGGTCCAAAAGGCTTTAGCCTTTACTACTTTACTAGCAAGACCTCTCATCCTTTTAAAGTGGAAGCACGTCTCCCTTTGATACATGGCTAAAAGAAGAGTTTACTTGCATTAAATTGGAAAAAATTAGACTGTCACTCACTGGTTCTTTAAAGACCTTTTACAAGGTGTGGCGCCCCTTTTTAGATACGCTTGGTACGCTGTCTATACTTAGCTGCGCATTAATATAGAACTACCATTTTGATTTAGGGGGTAAACAAGGAAAAGCATGATTTTGTTATTATTATAATTGTTTTTTTAAACTTGAGTTACACAGTTTTTTAAACCGCGGTTTATTGTTTCTTTTTCTTTTCTTGGGAAATAAGTGTGGTTTTCAAATATGTGACCCTGCGTGAAAACCCAGCCTAAAGTCATTTTTTTGTGATTATACTGTTTTCCTCTACATAAAATCTTCCTTCATCAAGATGTAGGAACTTCTTAAAAGATAACCTTATATCATTTAATATGGACTGGTAGGCCATGTCAAGATTTAATCGAGTGAAATATTGGCGGAAATCAAAACTTTGAGCGTGTTTTCGCATAATATTGTCCATTATTTTTACAAAATCATTAAATTTAAAAGAGTTTTATAAGTGTAGTCGTCGCCACAGAAAAACCTGTATCAGCTGAGCCAGTGTTATTTTAGTATTATTTATACACTATTATAGTATTTATTAATATTTTGAATTAGATTTTATTTTCAGTATTTGTTTAGCTTTATTTTTTACTTCTATTTAACTTTTTATTTATTTTTTAAATCAAGCTTGAATGTATTTTTATTTTAGTTTGAGTAATTTTAGCACTTCAAAGTTTGCGTTTGCGTTTTGTTGTAGCTTTATTTTGAATTAAAAGACAGAAACAAGTTTCTCAGTCAAAGTATGAACTGGTACGTTTCTTACCTATTTCATTGAGCTCCACGTCACAGTCTACTTTAGGAGCGAGCAGCTCGTTGACTTTACTGACGATCCATCCGAACACGCGACCGTAGGCCACTTTAGCGATGGAGTCTCTGGCGTCTGAAACGACGTTTAAAACACACGATGGTCAGTGTGAAGGGTGTCAAACACACTAGTGACTTTGAAGTGAACCTGTGTGTACCTTCAGCCTGCTGCTGGTTGTGGAGTCGCTGGATGGCCTCTCCTCGCGTCACTGACGTGGTGCAGGTCAGACTCTTCAGTAAATCCTCTTCCTGGACGCCAAACTGACCCTGCTTACAGACACAAGCTCACATGGTTTTGCCAAGAAGAATGCCCTTCTCTTAGGGCCGCATGATGCATCGAAATAAAACAAAATCACAGAATGGCGTAGTGTGATTAGCCGATCACAAAGGCTGCGATTTAATTAAATAAATTATGCCTGCATGTTTTCAGATGAAGCGCGGGCTGTTGTTCATTTACAGGCGAGCCGGCTCATTATCACTTAGTTGCGTTAACATGCATTTGAAAACACAACGTGCCAACCACTTTCCCAAAACATGCACGAGACGAGCTCCACATCAAAAGTATTCCCTGCATTTTTTGTCAAACGAAAAATTTGTGGTTACACATTAAAAATAATTTACTGTAAATTTACAAGCTGTAATGTAAAATACAATTTATTATATTTTATTGTTTTAGAATCTTACTTTCTTTTAATATCCTTTTTTTTTTCAGTGGATTATTACCTTAACAGTTTTTTATTTAGTTAAACAAATAAACATAATGGTACACGTTGCCTAGGTTTTATGTTAAGATTATTTTTAACTATATTTTAACTTGAACAGATTTATAGCATTTCATTACTCTCAGTTAATTCAGCCAACATTACAATCCATTACTAAAAAAAAAAAGTTGTATCTGTTAACATTAATGTGCTGTGAAATAACATAAATGTGAAGAATTTTATTAACTAACATTAACACAAGGACAATAAACATGCTGTCAAAATATTAATGCCCTTAATACGCTAATGTTAACAAAGTAGCTTATTGTAAAGTTTTTCAATAATAATAATAATAATAATATTTATGCATTACTAATTAAAAACAAAAGAGCAATATTCTATGTAGAAAATATAGTCGGAAATAAATGTATTAAATACATTCTAAAATCCTTATGAAATATAATATTTTCACACAAAAAAAAAAATCGAGCTTTGAGTATTATTTTATTATTATTATTTATATTTGAAATAGTCGCATGTTTTGGGCCGACATTGGCAGCCCTACAACCACACAGAAACCCGGGATTTTCATTATAGCATTTTCTAAAATGTTTTATCAGAAAAAATAATCAATAGATTTTCTATTAAAAAAAAATCGATCTAAAAAATTTAGAAAAAAAATCTCCACTCGTCAATGTCGTTTCTCCTCCCAACATGCACAGGCTCCGTGAGGTTATAGTCACATTCTTTGAATCTAAAATCAGGGCTAAATCACGGTGTGCAATTCTAACAGAATCAAATGTAAGATTTAACGTGCAACCAAACCACACACACACCCAAAGGAAAAACACACAACGAAACAGACCTGCCATTCGAAGACATGACTGGCCACATTGACAAAGACGTAAATTCCACCAGAAAAGGTCAGCTACTTTGGGTGTTTAGATGCGGCAACATATGTCACAGATTTAAGTTGTCCGCATCAAAAGAAATGTACAAAGTGATTTTATGTCCATAGAAAGCACAATAAATGCAAGTAAAGTGTCTACTTTTAATGTCTCAAATAACTTTTGTGAAAATAAAATATAGGTGAAATAATGTTCCATCATCATTCAGTGTAACAGATATATTTATGTAAAAATGTAACAACTTGGTACATATTAAAATATATAAAACTAAGTAGCTATTAAATTGGTTATTGGTTTTTAAAGGAGTAAAAATTTTTACTGACAAATGGGCAAAATCTAGGATAGTGGCACATTTTAAAAATGTAAAATAACTAATTAGTATTTGGGGGTGAAAGTAATTAGTCTTAATTTATTTTTGTTGTAAATATGCCTGACAAAATTGCTACACTGAATGACATTTTAGTGCGTCTCTTCTGTAAATCAGGGAAAAATATTTATTTTTTGCTCAGAAAAACAAAAAACAAAAATACAATTACATGAAACAGAAACCTTTTGTACTTTTATTTTCTTGGGGGGGGGCAACAACAATTTAAAGCAGTATTACTCTTATTGTTTTTATGCTTAAACCCTTCTTTGTCTTTGACCCATATACATCGGTACAACAAAACACAGATCGAATTGAATGTGTCCAATCCGGTTCACAAGTTAAAGTCCACCGCAGCAGATTTGATCAACGGAAACCGTCCTGCGTCAGGGAAATGCAGCGTACTACTATGAACAGCCCCATACGTGTAGGATGCCGTAATAGAGTCTAAACATAGCCACCTCTGGTTTTTCTGCACACTCGGTGTCTTATCGTAAAACGGAAGATGTAGGCAGATCTACACCTCCTTCAGTTTGCTCTTAAAAGAGTTTCTTTGTGTGCGCACAGGCCGTAATTCACCTGATTAAACAGCAGGCCGCTCGAGGTGACTGCAGGCTAACATTCATCACCTGAGAAGACCTGGTGTATGTGTGGCCTTTCTAATTCAAGAGTCACTATTTCTGCTGCTCATGGTTTGGTGTTCAGTATTATTATAAGTATTAGTTCAGTTTGTCATCCTGCAGAGTTCCTCAAATCCTGTGTTTCGTTAAGGAGACGTGTGAAGTTACGCTCGATCAAATGCACCATTTTTACCTGCTCGGCCAGAAAACAAATATGCAATTTCTATCCAATGAAATATTTCGATCAAACTGCAATTTTCATGAGCAAAATTACAGTTGCCAATAATAACAATAATACTTATTAATAATTAATCAGTAGATTTTATAATATACAATTATAATTATACAAATATTCACAAAAAGGAAATATCACTATTATGAGTAGTTCACTGTAAAATAAATCATATAATACTTTTATTTTACAGAAAAACAATACTATATTTATGGTACTAAATTCCAATGATCTTTTTCAAATCTGGCTACATTTATTGGCTATAATCACTAAGACTTTAATAATACTACTAATTCTTATTATTAAAATAAGTTAATATTATTATTGTTGTGTAGAAATATATATTTTATTCTTAGTTATTAATACAAAATGATTCAACAAAGATAAATCTTAACTATTGAATATTTGCCAATGTAAAAGCCAATATTATAATACATTTTATATAATAATAATAATTATTCGTAGATTTTATATTCACAAATATTATTATCTATTGTAATATTTCATGTAAAATAAAAATTTACTATTATTATTATTATTGTGTTATAAATAATAAGAAATTTTATTATTCTTATTTTAATGATACAAATTCTTCAATACTAATAGTACTATTGTAATATTAAATGTTTTATATATATAATATTATTATTATTATATATCAACAACATAATAATTATCTATGTAATTTACTGTAACATACAAATATTTAATTATTGTTCAATATTATTTTATTATTTAGGCAAGGCAAGGCAAGGCAAGTTCATTTGTATAGCACATTTCATACACAATGGTAATTCAAAGTGCTTTACATAAAAGAAAAGAAAAACAATAAACACAACAATAAAACAAGGAATTTAAAAAAACTTTGAAATTTTTAAAAAAAATTGATTGAAGAGGTTTAATATTACCTTTAAGAAACTATTATACATAAAATCCAGTTGCAACGTTCACTTCTTTTCTGTTCTACTACATTCCCTTGGTTTCACCGCGCACAACGTTTGCCTTCATTACATGCAGCTAAACAGATGAGTTTTGAGGCTGCATTTAAATGTGACTAATGTTTAGCACATCTGATCTCCCTTACTTCTGAAGCTGAACTTTCACTGTGCTCCGGGGCGCGCTACCCTAATACCTAAAAGCTCCGCATCCCCTTTGTTTTGTTGTGACCCCTGCGGGATTTTCTAACTGACTTCGTCCGAAGATCTAGTGCTCTGTTAGTTAATATTCCGAGCTTAACCATGAGCCTATCTGCCTTAGTTAACTTTAGTTCCGAGGCGAAATCACTCCTAATACTACAACGGAAGCCCGGGGACCTGATGACCACGGCCTGTATTGATCCGGTTACCTGTATTGCTGCAGATTTTCTGCTCGTTCTGAGTCTCTATTGCAAATTCTGGCCGCAGCGTTCTGGCTGAGCTGCAGCTGGCCTAATGGTCCTTCTGGAAGCCGTTGGTGAGGACACATTACAATAGTCCACAACTCTTGCCTTGCGCTTGATGACACAGGCAGGAACAGTTTTCTCCAAGGCCTTGCACTTGGAAACAAAATCATCTAATTTTGCGCATGTTTTTGAGATGATATGATGCTGATTGAGTTTTTTACAGCTATTGGTGTGCCATGACACTACTTGAAACTACCTGTCTTGCGCCACCGTCTCACAACAAGATCCTATCACCTGATCTGGGTTGGGATTGTTGTCACAAGCAGTGGTCCTTGCGCCCCGGCCCGCTGCCGTTCGTCTGCCTACTAGGGCTCTAGCTACCCGCTCCGCATTCACCATCTAGAGAACTCAGCGTTCGGATACTCAGGTTTGCGCCTTCAAATGCAAGGGACTTCCGGTTCTTCTTTCCTTTGGTTTTAACTGAAGAAAGTGCGCGCCCCAACGGGAATTGCTCACGCATGGCAGAGGAGTCATGGGGCGTTTTAAAACACTTATTATTGGTTTCTCTATTACTAACTTCCACAAATTATCTCAACACCAAATGACACACCATCTGACCTATTCTTGTACAGCGAGTGCACTGGACACGAAATAAGACCAAACCGTATGGCACCGTACGTCATTGGACCAACAACATATGGACTGCTGGGCCTAATTCAAAGCTTTGGGCTGTTGTGGGGCAGAAACCGCATGACAAAACGTTCGCTTGTGGTGGACACCCGCCGGTTTATAAGCACTTGTTTAGGAAGATGGTTGGTGTGATGCATTCCCAAAAGCACGCTATAATTGACTGAAATGAGTTGCACTGAGATGCTAAAAACACCGGTGGATAATGTAATGAGCTGCTCAAGTGTAAATGAACACAGTGCCACGCTTCACTCTCTGAAACACACATGAATTTATTTAATTAAATCAGTTTTTTAATAATCGCACTAATTGTTACAGCCCTACCTTAACCAGAGCAATGTATATTTACTATATAAATTTCCGTTATTATAAAACGCCATTTTAAATGCTCTGCATTTAAACTGTGCTGCATCGTCCAAAAGCATTGTAAGTCTAAATAGATTGTAGAAACCATTATGCTTTTGGGAAACGCAGGCTGACAAACCATACTCCTTTGCCCATTTCATGCATCTACTAAGCATTTGCGCCGCATGTTCTGCTGAGGTTTAGGCTATTTGCGTTTTGAACTTTTCTTACTGACCGTCTTCACACTTGTCACCCTAAAAACAGCACTGCTGAAGGTCTGGTGTTAAATATACATTTCACAATGGTTGAGAGCTATCGCATGCACCATCGCGCTTCATGTTTACTTGTGAATTTCGACAGTGGTGTTGCCACAATTAACATCTGTGAGAAACAAACAGGAAACTCACCGCTGTAGCTTTTAACCAGCCACGTGATGCCTCGGACACCTTCAGAGCATCAGTGATTGTCGTCTCAAAGGTGATGTTCCCCAAAGACAGAATGCCAGCTAGAATAGTCATCATGTCCACCTTTTCCTGCAAATGAGATGTGAAGGTCTATCAGGGTTTCAGCAGGTTTTATAAAAGTAAATTTAAGACCTTTTCAAGATACGTCAATATGGTCTCTGAATGACAGCATCTTGTATGAGATCAACGCTTCAAAGTTTTCAACATCTCCTTATGTTTTAGATCCCTAAATATAGATAAATCTCTCGGCGCAAATCGAGAGCCCGACCGATATGGGGTTTTTTGGGGCCGATACCGATATTAGGGAGTAAAAAAGGCAGATATCGATATATATCGGCCGATATTCTTTATGTGTAGGCAATATTATAGTGTAGTCAAAAGTTTGGACACTTCCCATTCTTGTGTCCAAACTTTTGACTGCTACTGTATATAGAATACAGTATATAGCATACATAAACAGAATATGATCCATAAACACATTTTTTGCAATGAACTCAAATGGTGATCAACACCTTATATTTGTGACAAACATAGGCCGATGTTGGAGGCAGGGTCTTTCAACAATTTAAACACGAAACTTTATTATTTCAAATGATGGGACATCAGTGCACTTAACGTAAACTTCACTTATTATAAATACTTAACACAAATAAAAAAATTTGGCGCGGTGGATCGCCGGATCGTCTTTCACGTGGAGACGAAGCGGATTCCACCCGGTTCGTCACTTGTGCCGCAAGCCCTCCGACGCTCCTTCGTCGAATCCTCCGCCGGCCAACGCGCCGTTCTCAGCACCGGCTCCACTCACTCTAGCCCTCAGGCGTTCCTCCCTCTAGCCCCCCGCCTCTGCTCACTCTAGGCCGCCGCCGTGTGTGACGCTGTGAAAGCGAAACTACTTGTTTGGCCTTCCAAAAAAGGACACAACTAGAAATCAGTGGTTAAGATTTGTATTTACAACACTGTTCCAGAACACTTCAACCAAAAGATTCAGATGTGTGCAGCACATTTTAGGGAGGACTGTTTCCTGATCCTGGGAGAGTATACTACAATGCTGGCTGTTCTGACTCAGACTGTAAGTTTTTTTATATTTAAAGAATTTCCACTGACGATTCAAACGCGAGTTTTGAGCATATAGAGTAGCGTTTGTAGTTTGTCATTACTCCGATCACAAATGCAGAACATGGTTTTATGTTTAAGTGGCGCGATATGCAACGCAACGTGTAAAAGACAGTATAAGTAATTATAATCCATAATTATATCCCCACTAGATGCAACGAATGCCTCGTTTATAATAGGTTTTAATGTTTTTGTCTCATCACTCCGGCCGGACCGGGCGCATCACAGTAGGGTATGACGTACACAGTTCCATCACATGCTTGAGGTATTTCGGCCAATCACAACGCACTGGATAGTTGGCGAATCAGAGCACACCTCGCTTTTTTAGACTGATGAGTTTTGTAAAAATCGACGCATTTCAAAAAAGCTGGGCATAGAGGAGAAACAATATTGTACATTATGTGGAAAATAATGTGTTTTTTTTTTAACCTTAAACCGCATAAACACATTTTGTTACACCAAATACACAAAATAATGTGTTTTTTTAGCAACATCATATGACCCATTTAATAAGTCTTTTTGCGTTTAATATTCACAGACACAGCTATATGTACTGACCCGTTTTTTATTTATTCATCAAAAATAAACAGATTCCATGAAATGCCGCTGTATACGTAATTCCTTTTTATGACAGGATTCCGCAATTCCGTCCATATTTTCTGCATCGCGGTCAGCTTCAGTGGCTGTAACACAGGCTTTAATGTGCTGCAGACGCTTGCCGTGATGCGTAGATCAGCTCTAGTCTCTAACGTCACTGAATCTGCTGTTAAAATTAACCATCCATTCATCATATCATCATGCAAAACTTAAGAATTAGAATCATTGTAATGAGACGATCAAATATAGGTGCGGGTGGGTGGCGGGCGGATCATTTGAAGCAGCGGACTCAGGTGAAGTTTGAGCTCATCCGCGCATCTCTACAATACACTGATCTGGGTCGCCAGTAGCAAACAATGGAGCTGGACAAACTAAGTAATTACACCATTCAGAAACATTTAATCTGCATTATATGTTCTGTAAAAAAAATGTCATATCGTGGCGGCATATTGTCGATACAGATATTCCGGCGACTAGGCTCTATCGGCCGGGATATATCTGCAAAATGTATACTCAGGCTCCTACTAAACAACTGCAATAACTTTTACTGTAGCTTCTGTCACACTGCAAAAAAATCTGTCTGGTTTTTCAGGCCAATTTCTTTTCTAAAAGATTTTTAATACATTTACTGAGAAGCAAAATGAAACAAAGTTTTTGGTTAAATGAGAAATGTTACAAATGCATGGAGTTTATGATTAAAACAAGAACAAACATCTGCCAATGCGCTTAAGAAATCAACTTCATTCAAAGGGAAAAGTAAGTCCCACGCAGATATTTGTTTTAATCACAAACTCACTTCATTTTGATCAGTTTCTCATAAAACAAGACTTCTTATCTTATGTCATTTTGCTTTTCAAGTAAATGTATCTTGATTTAAGGGTGCTTCGATATTACTTTTAGAAAACAAAACAAAAATACTGAAGAAAATATAAATTTTGCAACATTTAATGACAATTTAACACTTTCTGCTTCGATTTAACACCTTTTTAAAGACTTCATTTGTGGAAGGGCCAAATTAAGACTTCTTATGGCCTGCAGAAATCCTGGTCTACAAATATAAATCTGTAACATACATTGCAAATACTGCACCATTTTTAAACACCATTAACTTTATGGTACTGTGGTCTGTAAAATTATATTTTTAAAGTACACATATTCAATGTAGCATCTTATTTAATGAGTAAATGTTATATAAAGCATTTCAAACCACAGGACACACACAAGGAAGGTTTTGTTCTTACCTGCTCCTCAAATCCCACCATGTCCATGGCGTTACACACTTCAGCATATTTTAGACGCCAGGCCTGAACCATGTCTTCCTTCCCAAACCTCCCATTCAAATAACTGACAAAAGCAAAAGATGTCATCGTACTGCTGGCTTTTCAGAAATTTGATTCATATTGTATTGAAGATCAGTCTTACATTCGATTTTTAAACAGCTTGAAACACTGATGTGCATGCAAAGTTTTGATAAGCAGATGTGATTTGGAAAGACAGTATTGAGTGAATACAATGGTGTTATGGGTTAAATAGGAACCCCGTTGGCTTTCATGCAATTCACTGAAAATCAACACAAAAAACAGGGATGCACGATATATCGGCCACCATATCGGTATCGGCCGATAAATGCTAATTTTTTCTGTTATCGGTATCGGCCTGATAAGAAAATTTGGCCGATATCGTAAAGCCGATAAATAATGCATTATTTCCTTTAGAGACACTTCAGATGCGCGCTGTTCGGTTGCAGCCTTTTGTGCAATTGTACGTGGTAATATTGTGTTTATTTGATGTATACCTGATTTATCTCATATAGAATGCGTTCGGTTAAGTTAAAAGAGCGCTTCAGTTACCGGTGATCATCTTTAGCTCAGCACACGCAGCTCAAAACAGCAGTGCACAACATTAATAACAATGATTGGGAATGTCGTGTATATAACACTCTAATGAGAACATTATTATAATAAAACGTTGTGAATTATATGGGTTTAGTTGCTGTGTTTCAGCACGTTGATATGGGAAGAGCGCATCCACAACAAGATCACACATTCTGACTATAGCACGAAATAACTTCATCATTTTGTACATATATAAGTTGTAAAATGTTTATGTTGTATTAATATTAATCTCAAGATGCATTTCCTTGAATTAAATAAGCTGCCAGCAAAACACTTCAGTTTACCATGTTCATTCAGCTCTTCAGCTTCAGCACTCGCAGCTCAACGGCTGCTATTTAAAACGGTGTTATTAATTTGTTACTTTTTCAAAATCATTGATACATTAATAATAACAACCACTTTTATATTTCTCTTATTATTTTCATCAACAATATGGTTTAGTAATTAAAATCATTTTATTATTGTCTGTGCAAAGGCTATTCCGTTTTATTGATCTATGGCGCATGAATTTTGATTCTTTACCGTGTAATGATGTCCAGTGACTTGTGTGCATTATTTATGCCATTTTTTATTTATTTTAAGCACCTTTTTTCTGACTAAATTTTGTATGGAAGTAAAAATATTTTTAAACGTACACCATTCCAACTGGCTGCTTAGTTTTGGATGGCTTTACTGATGAACCTTTTTTGGTAATCAGGCTGTCTCAAAAAATATATACACTTTGATACATAGATTGATCGCCAACAATCGGTTTATCGCGTTCAAAAATAAAAGAATAATCGGTTTTCGGTATCGCCCATTTTGTATCGGTGCCTCCCGAACAAAAAGCTTTATTGTAACTTGTCAAAAACTAAATATCAAATACACGAGAACTTAAAGAACTGTGCTTTTATTTTCAATTGAAGACCTCTCTTCTGGCATATCCAGGAGAAATCGCTGTCTCTTTCATATAAATATATAAGGCACACTCACAAATCTGGTGTTTTGTAGTTTAGTTTTTAGGATCTCAATACTAACTGTTGTAATGGGAAAATAAGTGTGAGAATCCCATTTGTACGCCTCATAAGGTTTGAAAACCAGACTAAATAACATGCTCTTTAGACAAGTACAATAGATATAAATTATTTTATTAGATACTATTAATTTTATATATTACTATTAATACTTTATAACTATGTAAATGTTCATAATTTTAGATGCAATAGAGGTTTTATGGCTTTGCACGATTCTTTAGTATTTTATTTCTTTAGGCATTTTTATTTATGTTATTTTTTGGGGATTTGCATAGAAATCCAATAGGTCACTTTGATTCCACCATATTCTGAAAAGTAATATATTAAATTAATATAAACCATAAACCCTTTTCTTACTGGAAATACAATAAATTTAACGAAATAAAGAATTTATAAAAACCTCTTTCAGCTAGTTTTCCAACCAATAATTCTGTGCCTATTTTAATTTAAGTTCACTTGATGTACTACTAACTAAAACTGAAATAAAAAAGAATATATATGACATATAAGATATATTATATAAACTGCAAACGTAAAACACACACAACCAAATTTCTAAAACTGTTTACATAATTAAAATGAAAACGGAAAATGCAAAAATATTCTAAATATTAATAAAAACTACAATAGTATGATACTAAATACAATTTTTAAATACTTTTGTGTGTAACTCAAGCCTTGTCAATCTAGTGAATTTGTTAAAATCACTGTAATGCACAACCTTGAGTGTTTTCGAATGCGTCTCAACCAATCAGATCTTTGCATCACCTGACAATGTTTTGTATCGACCTTTTACACAATGAACACCGTACTAAGAAACATGCCGTTCGTGCCATAGATAGTTCTGTGAGAGGCGTCATGTGACACACCTTCAATAAACTGCATAGATAAGATGCTAATCTATGACCTGCAGCATGAACAATGTTGCTGATCCGGTTTCAAAAGCACATGACATCACAGATGACTCACCGGTAGCGCTTGGGGTCCAGGAGGCCGTATATCTCTTTATCCTCCGTGGAGATGCCGGCCAACATGAAGTAGAAGATATGGAAGTTCTGCTCACCCTCGTCCTGATGAACCACACGGGATTTCTCCAGGAGGTACTCATTGATTTTGGCCCCTTTTACTATGAAGATATCGAAATTTAGGTTAATTGTTTTTATTGGTCTAGAAACACGCCCAATGGAAGTTAAATGATCCATTACGGTCAGTGGGAAGAGTGTTATCTTTTCTGTCTGTCGTAAACAAACCTGAAGAGTTCTGGAAGCGGAGCTGGATGTATTTCCCGAAGCGACTGCTGTTGTCATTCATGACCGTCTGAGCGTTTCCAAAGGCCTCGAGAAGTGGATTCACCTATTCAGACACAATCATGTTAGGCAGAATCTAAACATAGAACTAGAAAGCTCTGGTTTTAAAAAGTATCCCAGAATGCACCACAAAACTGGTTGAGAGAACGGCGACATGTTTTGGTCACAGCATCAATTTGTTCACTATCATTGGTTTTCTTCACAGTTTTCTTGTCAACATTTCTCTTTCATTTAGTTTAACTTGATGTACTAAATATAACTAAATTTCTTGATGTACGTAAATACTAAACATTTCTAAAAACGTACACACAAACATTAGCAATAGCACACGAGGCCGCAGGTCATCACAGCGTGCCATATACAGCCATATCGTCACACTACGGTGTGATATTGCGTTATACAACAGTTCGACAGCACGAGTGTAAATATATAAGAAAAACAACAACAGAGTGTCTTTAAAACCCCTCTTTTGTGCGGAACTACTTCCTTCCGCCACAGATTCAAATCTCAGTTTGACAGCTGAGCTCAAGATCCGTTACTAATTCAAAAATATTACTTTAGAACTAGTAACAAAGGAACATTGAGCTGCTTTATTAAAAGCTTATTGCATTACTGTATTAAAAGCTCACTGTATTACGTAGAGTATTATGAGAGAGAGATGGGCTGAGAGTGTTACCTGCATCTGATACAGCATTCATTCTTCAGTTCAATCTCATATTCACAATAAAACATTTGTCTGCTGAGGAAAGCGATATCTTTGTCGTACTGTCCTTTCATCTGTTAAGGGTGATTTCCGATGACAGCACTGCTCACTGCATTTGTTAACTGCGTCTCACAAGCTGTTATTAAAAGTAAAAATAACTTCCGTTTCAGTCTCTAGATGCGGCGGGCGTGGCAAACATACTTGTTCTTCCACCAGTGCCGTAGACATGTGGGGGCGTGTTAGAATGAGGTGTTTTAGGTAGGCGTGGTCGAGTCTTTTCTTTTATAAAGATTATCTCTTTGGGTTTTGAGACTTTAGTCTTGCAACTTTAGGGATCTTATCTATGCACTCCAAAGAGAAAGGAAAACTTGAATCGCATCATATGACACCTTTAAGATATTGGGAAGCAAACATTTTGATATCCAATAAATACGATGGATCAATGGGCCAGCAATGTTTGGGTACCAACCAGCTTGAGGGTGAGTAAAGATGACAGAATTTTCATTTTTGGGTGAACTGTCCCTTTAAACGTCAAGAAAAGAAAAGTTGGAACGACTAAATCACAATGGGTCATCTTCACATTTATATGACAGGTAGCAGTTTGAACTTTGGAGACTGATCTTGTATACTGTATGTTGCTGCTACGAAAAGCTGATATTTTATTTTATTATTTTATTTTAGATTATTTTGTATTGTCCTCGTTTTATTGTATTATTTAGTAGTGTATAGGTTATTAAGCTATACACTCTGATCTGTGTTTGCTGTGTTGTCATCAGTCATGAATCCCTGTATAGAGCAGCAATGGCACTGACAATACTGATGTTACATTATACAATGCTCCATTTGCACACTCACGCTCAGCAGTTATTTATTGTGGTAGTAGTGACAATAAGGTTGTGATGTACAACATATTTGTGAAGTAGTGTTTCCAATCAACACTGGGATCCCTTTCCAAACTAGACCAGACTTGAGGAATGAGACAAAAGCAATTTCACCTAAATCAAAGGAAATATGCTTGTGGGGTCATGATTAAAGTTTCACAAGCCCCCAGTATGTCAGTGTAGACAGCACATAAGCACATTGATTTAACCTAAGCTCTCCCCGCAGTCATGAGGGTGTGGGGATGAGAAGAGAGACAGCAGATTAAGTACAGCTGGAGACCCCACGCAGCAGGGAATCATGGGGGTCAAGGCTAGAAGAGCCATGGTGCATTATGGGAATGTCTGCAAGCTCAGAGATGAGCCAGCCAGCTAATGGGGAAAAGTGGTATAATTCTTTTCTTCCGACATGCCTTTCTCTTGTTTCTTTTTCTTTCCTCTACAGGCAACTGATCCTGTTATAGCTTCATCTTCACACTTTCATGGTGGTTTAAAGTGTTAAACAGATATATGGGTCAATGACTTGACACATTTTAAAAAATCTTTTAATTTTTTTACTCAATACTTCAAAATGCATGACTTAAATAGAATGACTGTAAAGATCAATGAATCTCTTAAAATATCAGATATTTTTACCTTTTTATAACAAGACAAAGTTAGTTCAAATTGTAAAATATTTTAAAAACTTAATCTTAAGGAATAACAGTCCATGATATTTGTAGTTATATATCATATAACTTTTATATCATTTTCTATACAATTTACAATGTCCCAAGTAACAAGTACATATTAAACATATTTCTTTACATTACCTTAAATGCATATGAATAATATATTTATCAAAGTAATATATGTGTGTGTGTGTGTGTGTGGTGTGTGCGCAGTTTATGTGGTTTATGAGGACACACATTTGTATAATCACATGGGTATGACACAGGTATTACAAAATGAAGGTGGTTTATGAGGACACTACCTGTGTCCACGTAATTCAAAAGGCTTATAAATAATTCAAAAATGCAGAAAGTTTCCTGTGAGGAGTAAGTTTAGGTATGGTGTGTAGGCATAGATAATACGGTTTGTTACCGATCAAAACCATTACCCTATGGAGAGTCCCCCGTAAAACCATAAAACCAAACACCGTGTGTGTTTGTGTGTGTGGTGTGGTATATAAATA